>JAGDQP010033154.1:1590-20846 GCA_022664845.1 Lepisma saccharinum
TGCAGTTAACTCCTTAATCGCCGGTTTTTTTGTTGTTTTTTTTTATTTTGGAGGAAGTCGCTTCAGTAGTGCTTTATTTCTCAAGGTTTTTACACTATAGCCTTTGACGGAGTACTTTTCTGGTAATATGTATCAGAGTATCTTGGTTTGTACGTCATTCTCTTCATAATGAAACAGGCTATCAAATGGTGACATGAGTTTGTGCCCACGATGCACGTGGAAAGGAAAATTAGTGTAATTCGGGAAATAGGTGCCCTGATGTGATATTTGCGGTTGACCTCGAAATCCTGCCCACCAACAGGTTGGCGTAGGCAGAGGCTATTCTCGTACCCATGGCTTTGCCTCGGATTTGAAAGTATTGTTTGTTTTCGGAAGTGAAGTTGAAGTGGTATAGTCCTCTATCTCAATGCATACCAACTCCAAAACGTAATGCATACGAGCATTTAAACTAGAACTTCCTCCTAAATAAAGTAGTCAAGATGCCCTAATAACTGGAGTGTAATTCTCTGCTCTCCAGCGGAACGACACTTGACATAATATATGTAATCTATCAAGAGCCAGCGACTCTTGAGGTACAGCAGTCTATGATAAATAAAAGATTGTTATTTTGCTGAAGGTAAAATTTAATACGTTGTGCTTCACACACTATGTACATTACTTCTGTCTGGTGAAACCTCAAGTCACCGTATACATTTTAAAATACAATATATACATTGTCTCTCTGGTATTTAACATAAATCATTAATTAAACTTTATTTTGATCTTCTAATGCGTGAACCAAAGTTAACAAAACTTAACAATACCCTATCATGCAAAAAACTTTGAACTTCCCGCTTGGCCGACTAACAATCTTGCGTGATATCTAGCGTCCACATTTTCAACGCTTATTATAAATACATAGCAATAAGATGCTTAAGTGAATAAAAACGTTACAAACACTGATTAGAACGTAATAACGTCACGCAAAACAATTGTTATTCTTTTCTTTCCTCTTTTACCTTTTACACATTATAAAAACAATATTAAATCATAACATCAATAAATAAACTGTATGCATTAGCGTAGATATGACCATAGCTACCTATTACAAAGTTGTTTAACATGAGAAGTAAGTTGTCTAGATTTAGAAGGAAAGCTGTGGTTGGAATATGAGGTTTAGGTCTCTGGTTTTGAGGATTAATTCCGAAGCTGCAAGACTATGGACATGAGATGGTAAAGTAAGAAAACATGCTTACATATCATAGTTCGAAGACACGTATGCGGCAACGTTTAGCCGAAGGCGTATTCACATAATAGGAGAGAAGACGGACAACAAACGTCTTGTCAGGGGCCAGCAGCTGAAGCTGGGAAGCCTTATTTCACCGTTCTGTCCATCCGTCCGTCTGTCTGTGAACACCTTTTAACTTGGTACTACGTAGAGATGCAAGTGCTCGAAAACAAAAAGACAAGGGAGTTACTTTTTAGTTGTTTTTTTTTGTTGTTGTTGTTGTTGTTGTTGTTGTTGAGGAGTTTTTGGCTTCTTTCAAAATTTCAAATGAAATAGGTAAATAAAATATATTTTTCTCTTTCTTCCACGAATACACATTTAATTAAAACCGAGTCGCCGTAGCTCACTAGCAGAGCGTTGGCGTAGCATTCGGGAGGTCGTGGGTTCGATCCTAGCGGTCGACCATCTTCACACCAGGCAAATGCTGGGATGGCACCTTCGACCTAGTCGACACCTTCCCTATCCCGGCCTGAACCTTAGATGACCAAAAATAAAATTCATTCACATTTTATTACTGGCCTCTGGAGAAATGAAAAGTTTTTGAAAATCAAAGAAAACATGGGGCCGCGTTGACTCAATGATAGAGCGCTCACCTCTGGGGCGTGAGGTCGTTGGTTTGATCCGTGCTCATGCCATATGGACTTGGTGGTGGGCAAACACTGTGTGCATGGGTTTTCTCGAGTTCTCCCACTTTCTTCATTCCACCAATTTATCCATCATTATCTATCCAACCTGAGCCAAAGTCACCTGAAGCCCTTAAAGTTAAATTCAGATTCAAAGAAAACATTAAATTCTAGTATATTACTGGTAGATAAAATAAATTTTAAGAGAATTAAATACAAACAATGCCATATGTTATAACAATGTTATCGATTAACACTTCCTAAGTCATGTATCAGTATTTATTTTTGTTTTGAAAATACTTTTTAACAAAGGACTTTCGATCAAATTCTTTCAAACTTTCGATTTCGAAAGTTTATAGCGTCCTGAAAAAAAGTCTTAATAAACACAAGTCGTGAAAACTGAACTCAGAGTTTCTATAAAGGAGAAGGAGTGTAGGATTACCTAAAGCTGCTTACAATGTTTTTGTAAAATAAGTGCTCCATTTTCGGTTATTATTGTACTTCTAAAGCTGGATAAAGGATTGTAGATACGTGTGGACATTGATACAAATCCTCTAGTACTTGGGATATGCTTGATACCAATAATATGTAAAGTATCCATTAACTCAGGGTTTGGAGAATATAATTAGTGCTCGTAACGCAAATAATACTGATGTTATTAATATCCATAATTAAAATAAACACTTTTTGTTACAATAAGGAATTCCGTTTCTTTTTATTAGATCACTTGATAGCCTTTCTTGCCAGCGGCCGACCATCGTGACTGAGGTTTTTCCTCAGACACACCAGGCAAATGCCGGGATCGCACCTACAACCTAGTCCCTGGCCGAAACCTTCTCGCATTATTTTCCCTCCCATATCCCGGCCTGAGCCTTAGATGCCTAAATGCCATAAATTAAAATTAAAATTAAAATTGATATTCTTTCTTGCCATGAAAATATCAGATGTTAATAACGCTTTACGTGTTTATTTCAGAGAATCCAGTACTCGAAGACGGATTCTGATGTGATAGCCAAAATGAAAGGCACCTACCAGGAGCGACCAAAGAAACCAAAACGAGGGGTGGAAGACGTGGCCATTGAATCGAAGAAGGCGAAGCGAAAGGCTGCCAAGGAACAGGCCAGGCAACAGCAACAGGTGACGCCAGCCCCCGTACAGCCTGGTCCAGTCCCTAGTTTTGGACAGCCAATAAGTATCCCACAAGGTAAGTTGTTGAATCACGTTGAAGTTTATTATTGTTCGGTGATATTTCACTGAACACGAACACTGTTAGGGTGGCCATAGGACCTGGAAAACATGGAAAAGTCAGGGAATTTCTGCTTAAATGAAAATACAAGCTCTACTACCTTCCTAACCATTTAACCCGTCTATTTCTATACAAAATTCTCGTGGTCTCTGGGGGTGACCCCAAGACCCCATTTAAGACTTAATGATACACTTCATGCCAAGTTTCGTTTGTCTAGCTGTACCGGTTTCAGCTGCGCCTACTTTAGTCAGTCAGTATCTATGGGGTTTTATAGTATACTACAATAGTCATTCAGTGCTGTCTGTGAATTGAGCTGGAGCAAATGCGAGACCATTTTGTAATCAGAGCAGATCCTCCTGACACAATTGGTGCTTCTGCGTCCCCAGGCTCCGTACTTTCACTCGATAAGGGCTTTGTCCCTTAACTCCGTGTGTGACATTGTTTGTCTAAAATTCAAAAAATATTATTTCATGTAAGAGTTATCATTTGAAATTTTAAGTTGACTCCAGGGGCACTATGACGAGGCTCCAGGGGTCATTTTTTTAAAAAAAATTGAAACCTACGTTTGAAAGTATTAAACATTTATTCTCATCCATTTTTACCTCCAAAAAAAAAAAAAAAAGAAGAGCGTTGGTTGTGTTCTAACGTGTTTTTTGTTATGTCACGAGTAGTAGCTTCCAAAGTGGATAAATTTTTGTCACGAAAATTTGGAAAGCGTTCCATTTCTACAAATAACTAATTAAAAAGTCAGGGTATTTTGAAATCCCGAAAAAGTGACTTAGTAATCAAAGACTGTCTAAAGAGCGCAACTCTACTGCGACAATCTTTATGGGAAATGTTGTCCTATATAATCATATTCCTTGTTCAGAAAGTTACAGAATACTAGAGAAGAACATGAGTAACGAAAATATTGTATTTTTCTGAAAGTTATGTCGACTGCGGATATTAACTTACAGCAGAGTGGATTTTATTACTCCTGCTTGCCTCCACTCACTTTTCTAACTTTTGGACAAGAGATATGATTATACAAGGCAATATTAACTTGCTGGTGCACTTTTGACGCTGAACGTAGACAGCACAAGGACAGTTCCGATAGATTGTCACTGGAGAGCTGCGCTCTTGAAACTGTCCTAGTAATCAGTCTCTCTATCATTCACGGTGGGGACAGGATAAATTCTTGTTGCTTTACGGAGATACCGATGTGAAGAACGGTTTAAAGATAGTCGATTACCATTATTAATTTATAAAGTTCTTAGTTTCTAAATTAAGATTTAGAAGATGATTGTGCGTTTTAATCTGAGTTTTAGACCACTATAAAAGTTTCATTTTTTAAGGATATTTGAGGCGTATGCGCGAACAAAAGTCTATGTGCTATCTTTTAACATGGAACATAGACTATTGTTCGCGCATACGCCTCATTTATAAGGCTCCCGCTTAGCAGGATGATCATCTTCATTACCTTCGGTGCCATGAGTCTCGGATTTGATTCCGGGTGAGTGCTCCCAGTGCTTATATAAACCACAATCATGATGTGAAATATTTAGAAAGTAAAGGGCAGCGGTCTCATAAGTTAGATAAGATACAGCGATGATGGGGATCGTTGCACTGACGACTAGACTCCCACCTTGGAACGAAAGAGTCTTCTATGTTACCCCTTCTCCTTCTTGGGGAATATATTCTAATCATGTGCAGAAAATAATCCTTATTAGCCAACTAAACGAAAAGCTACAAAATAATTTGTTGGGTGTAGCAACTTAGCACATTTTTTTACATTTACCGAATGAGTGTACAAGATTATTGAGCTACACTCAACTCAGTTACTTCTTAAAAAGTGAGCATAGTTGAACTCAAAATTCACTAAAGTTGAAACTCAACCTGTAGTGGGTATATATTTTGATATAAAGGATTGTATATTTAAAGGTCTAAAATAGCTCAATTAAAACTTAACTAATACTTTGTTACTTTAGTGAAGCCAAGAGCAGTTTACGTTAGGTTATGTTGTTTGTATCAACGTGTAAATATTAAATCTGATCCGCTTTGGTAATGTTGCAAACGCGTGTTGATCTTATGAACGAGATATGGTATCACCAGATCATAGCCGGAAGTAAAAGTGCCTAATTTCAAATTTAACGTTTTTAAGGTTTAATGAAATCTAAATATTGTTTATATAATGTTATTTGAAATCCAGAATAGGAAGTAAATATTTTATGTGAATGTTTTGAATACCGTTGTTAGACAACTAAGATATCCATTGTACTTACTGATGTAAAAGGAGATTCTAGGATAGAACAGAGGAACAATAAACGTATCAGAGTTTTCTGTTACTAATTAATCTGGACTATTTTACCATCTGGGTTTTGTGGTTTCACATTTGTGGTAATCACCGGATGGTAACACTTTGGGCTTTCTTTTTACCTCAAACACCAAGTTTAGCTTCTCCTAGCTCAGACAGAATCGAATCCTAGGGGACAAGTGGGCATCTTGGTTTACGTCATATAACCAATTCGCATTGAATATAGAAGTTAACTCACGACCGGGCAACTTATCTCTTACTTATGATAAGCTCGACGCCTGTTTAGATAAAAGAATACTTGTTATGGGATCATCAGCCAAATAATTAAGAGAAGATCCAGGCGTCCAGATATTGGAGTACTTTGTATTGCAAGAAGGAAAAGATATATTGATATATAGAACCAGTGTAAAACCGATTTCAACTACTACTACCATTACTTTAATATGTCTTTTGTATTGGCACATCAAATTTGCCTGCAATATCTTCAATCATTGTCATTTGTTATATGGAAATATACGAGGACAATTTGAAAAGTAAGATGAGATCGGTTCTTCAATATTCAACATGATCAGTAATATCGAGGATCCCCCCAAGTGCGAAGTTCGCTCTCTCATTTGATCCCTTCAAGGTGATGGACTGGACGCGGCCGAAATTCATTGGAAAGTGTGTGTTGTATACGGAAATGAGTTCATGAGGGTCTGTTCTGTACAGAAAAGGTCTGGAGAAGAACGAACTCATGCCCATGATGAGGTTTCCCATTCACACGAGAACTTTCTTTGAGGCGGGAATACAAAAACTGCTGCTCCATTTAGACCAGTTCATGAATGCAAATGAAATTTCGTGGAGAAGTAGCAGGTGTATAAACGTAACTTTTGTGTATCTCGACATTCCTGTGTTACTTTTTTTTTTTATCTCTCTACATCTCATCAGAGGTTATTTGCCGAATTCCCCATATATTTTAATAATTGACTCTCATTCTTATGGATGCAAGTAACATAAAATTTAATCTAGTTGGAACATTTGGTATGGTTATATCTATCATAATGCCAAATTTGGTACAAATCTGTTCAGTTTCGTCAACTAATCGAGGGTTAACCATTGATACCTCGTATCTACATTTTTTGTCACCTGAAATGGTTGTTGTCTTTTTATTGAAAGGAGAAAAATTGTGTGGAGTTTCCAGTTGAAACTTCGTAACAAATAAACCTAGAGCTAAATTGGACTTTAATTTTTCACGATGTTTCCTTTCAATAGGAAAGTCCGCCAATTTTTCTCCTTTCAATAAAAAGACTACAACTTCAGGTGACAACAAATGTGGATATGTGGTATCAATGGTTCACCGTCGTAACACGCAAGTAGTGGTTTAGTAATTGAGCTTCGTTACTTTGGAAACAGTACTCAAATTAAAATTCTAGAATGGCTTTGTTTCTTTTGCAGTTTTATAAAGAAATCATGCAAAGTTTGGTCGAACGTTGTAGATTTTTATTCCGTATACAGACACATACTTTCATATGTTTAGGTTTTGGTGAGTGCATTATTTTTAGAGGATATTTCCTAAATTTCATGTCCATTATGAAAGTGTTGCTGTTTTTTTGTTTATTTCGTTCGTTGTACTGGGAGAAATTAAGCCAGATTTTGTTCTCGACAAATTTGCCTGGGAATATTTTCTAAGTCCATTCAAATGGACGATTTTCTTTAAATACACCCGACCCGTATCGTAAAATACACACTACATTTACATTTTTTATACTAAAACCGCTGATACTTTCTCATATAGAGTATTTTATTTACAGTGGGCGCTCTTTAATCTGGCATTCTTCGGACCAGCACCAATCGAGCCGCTTACGTTCGGAATTTTTCAGGTGGATTCGGGCGTTTGTTTACCTTTTTTGGAGCCTTTTTTTTAAACAGTAAAGCTCATGTGTATATATTTGCCATGGAGCAGAATATTACATGTACAACTTGTTTTAAAAACCATTGTACTCTACTGTATTAATTTTTCTTTGGTATTCCCGTTAAAGTTAAATTAATGTTCGATAATCCGGCACGGCCGTGGTCCCAAACTTGTCGGATTAAAGAGGGCCTACTATATAATATAATTTGTGCTTTTCTTACGGCGGGAGCAGTAAGTAATTTCGTCCACTGTACCTGAACAAGTAAACCCGGTTTCGTTGTTAACATATTTGCCTGAGCATATTTTCTAATGACATTTAAGTAGTAAGTTTATTTACTCTGTTTTTTATTATTATTATTATTTTCTTTCAGTGGGAACAGTCACGTCATCTACTGTACCTGAACAACCACCAAACCAGATTCTGTTCTTGACTAACTTGCCTGAGGAGACGAATGAAATGATGCTGTCCATGTTGTTCAATCAGTAAGTAATGCTTTGATACTTTTAAAACATTTCTTTACCTAATTACGAGGGTGGATCAAAAAGTAATGCCTCCTGTGGCATAAAAATTGTATTAATGAACATATAACAGCAAAATTATTACAGATCATAGCCTGAGCTGTCATCTACAGAAAACTACCGTTCAACATAGTCTCCATGATTTTGAACACATTTCACCATCGTCGAACCCAGGCACCAAAACCATTTTGAAAAAAAATTCAGAGATTTGCTTCTTGATCCATGTAAAAGCTGTTTTAGTTCATCCAAGTCACTGAATCTGAAACCCACGTAGCAGAAACTTTGTGATGTCCCAAGTCAGCAATTATTCCTTGGGCAGGGCCATACGAGACGTTCAGTGCAGCAGCAACATCCAGAACTGTAATGCGCCTGTCTTCTCGAATCAATTCATCAGCACGTTCTCGATTTGCATCTGTGACTGGTGTCGGCCGGCCGCTTCTTGGTTTATCTGCAATTTCTGTTTCTCCATGTGCAAACTTCTTCGCCCAACGCCGCACATTGCTTATGTCCATTACAGCGTCCTCTTAAACATTTTTCAAGCGATTATGGATTTCCTTAGGTGGACAACCTTCTTTTGCCAGAAATTCAATGATGACTCTTTCTTTTAGCTTCAGATCCATGGTTCTGATCAGTCAATCTGAAAAAGAAAAGACTACATTAGTAGAGTAAAGTTACCTCTATAATAGCATGCATAGATAATTCAGTAGCTGTAATAGAAACAAAATTATGGCGAAGGAGGCATTACTTTTTGATCCACCCTCGTGGTTAATTTTTGTCAGATTTATATTAGGTTTATAAATTTTAATAGCACGTAATAGACTTGTAAATTGAATACGTTATCTCAATTTATATCTTTACTCAAATATTGGCATTTTCTTTGTGTGTGTGTGTATGTGTGTTTTTTTTTTTATAGAATTTTGTTTCGCTTTCCGTGGATAATCGTGCACATGCACAGTTAATAACCAGTCTCAAGTGGTCCAGCAATTAACGGTGTAGATCACCGCCGCCTCGACCTAAGCCATAGTTGTCTAAAGGCCTTAAAATAAATTCAAATTCAGATCACCGCCGCCATTTTGGTAAGCACTTTCCAATGATTAATATGGGAATTACTCGTTTTATTTCTCTCGGTAGTGAAATGTTATATTTCTACTTGTACGTAATTTGTCTTGGTGGCTATTTTGACGCTTATTGTTTTGCGAATGTGAAGTTACTTCAAATATATTAGTGTAATGTACTGTTAATAGTTAACTATATAAATACAATATGTTAGTGGGAAATTATATTGTATGTGTAGATAATAATGCAATTTAATAAAACATCACGAGTTAAAATAAATATGACGAAAAACTGAATGAAAACAGAACGCTTCTGAGAGACATAAGACGAGTAAAACCATTCTCATATAAATCAGTGGCGAGTGTACACCAAGATGGCGGTAGTGATCTACACCGTCAACGTAACGGACTTTGAGAAAAACCAGCAGCACGACTCGAATGTGTTTGCGTCCAGTTTTACAAGGCGAATGCCGGGACTGTAACTAGAAAAAGGTCATTATTACTATTTTTCCATCCATACCCTCAGAGTGCTTGCGAGAGACGTCATTCCTCAAATTTGTGACTGACAGTGAGTTTGATCGTAGTTGTCGCTTGCGCTCATACCTGTAAGTAAATGAAATGTCTCACAACTTATGGGCAGTTTTATATAGTAAATTTCATATCAAGAGAGGCTTAGAATTCAAGTGTCAAGGTAGGAAAGATATGCCCCGTCATATAACAATATTTTCTGTGAGACCGTTTTTGCCCTGCGGGAAGTAGCAGAGTAATGAGTTCTGAACAGAATGGAAGATACACCCTCAGACGAGTATGAAATAATGTCTTTTTTAAAATATTAGAGTTACCTCCTTATCATTGTATTTTAAATCCAATAGAGCAGGTGTGGTCTGATGAAATAAAGGACAAGTAGCTTCTCAGTTTTTCAGTCATTCTACTTCTGAGCTCATACCGATTATTAAAAAAAAAAAAATAATAAATAAATCTTTTTGTTTCGTAACAGCTGAAAAATAGCCACTGCGTTACGTAGTCATGTGGAAAGTATTGAAAACAATTATTGAATTGAATTTTATTTATGGCTTTTAGGCCAGGCTAGCGGAGAGGAAAGGTGTCGGCTAGGGCCTATGTTGAAGGTGCCATCCCGACATTTGCCTGTTGTGACTGAGGAAAAACCGTAGAAAAACCTCAGAATGGCCGTCCTCTGGGATCGAACCGACCACCTCCAGAATGCTACACCAACGCTCTATCACTGAGCTACTGCGACTCGTTTGAAAACAGTTATGTTCAAAGGTGTTCCCCTATGAAAACAGGGATGCTTTTATTATTTTCCGAATTTTTAATTGAAGTCTTTACCATCTTCGTTTAGAGACTCCTTGTATTGAATATATTATATAACTAGCGCTGTTAGTTATCACCGCCACGTTTAAAACACTATTTTTCCATTTGTTCTTCTCATGAAAATTATTTAAGTCGAGCTGTAAGATAGAGGTTTATTATTATTTTATTACTAGAGTTAAAACGCTCTTTAAATGTTAACTTACATTTTATTTGTTCGTCGGTTGAAAACAGTACTCTGGTCATGCTTGAGCTGGTTTTCAATGCATGAATTACTTCCTGCTGAGTATAAATTTATCGTTCGTAATGGGATTATCTTCCATCACAGATAAAGCGTGTCATTCGCAATAAGATTTCATTTCCAGCACTGATAATGGAAGACTGTCTAGATATGAAATTTACTATATGTCAACAGTAGTATAGTTTGTTGTTAAGAAAATGGGTAAATTATTTGGTAGTGGACCATCTCTAAATTGGATAAATTTTTCCACTCAGCTGTCTAAGCTGACAAAATCCAAGTTTTACAAAGTTTTAGACGCCTCTACCCCCCAATAAGTAGGAGTCACGAAAAAATATTATTAATGTACGCAACATACAGCCAATTTTTGCAGTCTGCTCTGAGCGAAATAAAAACAACATAAGTATGGAATTTGCTGGACGTGCACAACTTTTATGTTCTTAAGTTAATGTAATTTAGTAATTAGTAGTTTTTAGACTAAAAGCTTTGAAGCTGTCCAAGGTAATAAAAATTAAATTCTAAGTTTAAACTGCTCTGGCTCCCATTAAAAGCAAATTCTGTAATTTGTAGTTACTTGGTACGTCTACTAAAGCAGTAGTACATTGTTATTAATTCATGAAAGTTTTTATCAGTTAGTCGAAATAATACACATCATTCTTCTTCGCACTTTGCTCATTTACCTGTTCTTTCTTCTTCTTCTTGGTTGATTTAATTGTTCTTCTTCTTCCTTGTATATTTTATTTCTATGTTTTCTTCTTTGCTCTGTGTTCTTTCATTCTTCTAACATGCGTGAACCATGTTAGTCTGCCCTTTTCCATTTTTTACTCTTTAATGTCTATTGTATTTTAATCGTTGCACGAAATTTCAATACTGCTCCTACAAATTCAAGCCTAGAGAGTTCTAACTTTCCGAGAAGAAAGTTCATAACCAATTCAAGAGTTCGATCAGTGACGATCTTTTATTTTCTTTCTTTGTTCATTGTTGAAGGAACTTCATTGTTATAGGTTTTTACATTCACAACAACAATCAAGCGATTTCAACAATGAAGAAAAACGAAAATAAAATAAAAAATCGGCATTGCTCGAACTCTTGAATTTACTCATAAAAGAAATTTTCCTCCACCGGAGGAATCTTAATGCCCTAATTACAGAAAGAAAGACAGACTATAAACTTTCTTCCCTGAAAGTTCGAACTCTCTGAGCTTTAATTTGTAGGAGCAGCATTGGAATTTCTTGCAACGATAAAAATACATTAAACATATACGGAGGTAGTGCTGCCATGTTTTTTTGTCGATCGTTGCGTTACATTAACCTTAAACACTAACACCCATGTGTATTATTTCTTGCCATAGAGCCGCTTATTACATGTACAACTAGTTTTAAATATCATTGTACTGTGCTGTAGTAATTTTTCTTTGGTATTCCCGTTAAAATTATATTGACGTTCGATAATCCGGCACGACCATGGTCCCGAACTTACCGGATTAAAGAGCGCCTACTGTATATGACCACCATAACCTATAGCCTCTGGTATAAGAATAAAAGTTGAAAAATATCGTGCAAAGTTCTAATCTAACAGGAAATTCACGTAAGAACACCCATTGCTATTACCTTCTAATGAAGCTCTCTTATAACTCGTGCTATATATCAGAAAGATATATTGAGAATTGGTCATGTAATTCTTAAGTATTAAGGGATAGCTACAAAATAACCTTTCTATTTTCTGCTTTGTTAATAGGTTTCCTGGCTTCAAAGAAGTTCGATTGGTTCCCAACAGGCATGACATTGCCTTTGTGGAGTTTGATAACGAGATGCAGTCAGCTGCTGCAAAGGATGCTCTCCAAGGATTCAAGATAACACCATCCCATGCTATGAAGATCTCATTCGCTAAGAAGTAATTGATATTCGGTGCAACAGTTTTTTTTTTAAAAAAAGAATATTTGACATTCTTGTGTGTGAAAGTGCGTTTGTGTTAAGAAGTTTTCTCTTTAGTCAAATGTATTGACTATCTCACTTGTACATATTTACTCCTCCTCGTAACTTCGTGAATGTTAAGTCCGAATGATTGAATTATTTTTGGCGAACGCCTATTAAACGTCGTATAATGTGATACGTCATATCTTTGAGCTGTTCGTATTTTTTAACTTGCACTAAAGTAAAATAAAAGATGATGATATCATTGGAATCAAGTGTTTATTTAGTTTTAGAAGCTACCCTTACCATTCAAACTGTCTGTTTCGGATCACTAGAACTCGGAATTTGATCACCTAAACAAGCTCTGAACATTTGCCTATAACCTTCAAAAACCAGGTGTATGATTCAAAAGTTAACTAAATGACATAATTAGTATTTGCAACGTGTATGTAAAGTAGTGACCGGCACGAAAACAAGTTTTTCGGTTTTTAATTTTACTTCGAAAATAGTTTTTTCTATTAAACATTGGGTTTTCTCAAACCCCGGTTTTTGGTTTTAGTCCAACAGGTTTTTCTTCAGAAACCAGTTTTCGGCTGTTTATCACACATCGGAGTTCGAACGAAATCACCGAAAACAGAAGTTTCAATGAAAACACCAAACATCGGCTCGGCTTGAGCTAAAATTGCCTAAAAATTGAAACTGTGTTAACCTGACCCCGTGGTTTAGTGGTTATGGTCGTTGGTTTGAGATAAGCACTGGGATGGGAGGGTAACACACATGAGTCCCTCTCACACCAACCATTCTCATTGGCATTTTCCGAGCTCCACAGGCAAATGCTACTTCGAATTTGAATTGAAGTTATTTTAAGGCCTTTAGGCAACTATAGCTCAGGCCGTATGGATGATGATGGGATGAATTGGTGGAATGAAGAAAGTGGGAGCAAACGGGAGTAGCCCGAGAAAACCCACGCACACGGTGACACCACAAAGCCCACATGGATCGATCCGACGCCCCCTAGCACCAGAGGTGAGCGCTCTACCAACTGAGCCACCGTGGTCCACAAATGCTACATCGACAGAGGTACTTGGCCAATACCTTCCCCATTATTTCTCCCCGGCTGCAGTTTAAGATCTGATGGTCTGACTGCGAAATAGAAAGAATGATAATTTTAAATGTTAAAAATATTTTTATGTGCTTAAAATAAATAATTGTCTGTAACTCTCATACTATTAGAGATAGGGATAAACCGACCCCTCCATATGAAAGTCCGATTAGGGCAGCGTTACCAATTATACCAAAAATGACTAGATTGCTAGTGACATTAAATTTGAATTGGCAACACTGAACAATTCATTTTCATCGAATCGCAAAAATAAAAATAGATTTTCAGTGTACGTCACATTCTAAGACATTTTCAAAGAATACTTTTTGCTCAAAACCCTGAAAATAATTCAACGAAATATTCCTGAAATTTTAGTATAGCTTATTAACTAATAAGCTATATACTTTAAAATGGAAACAATGTTGGATAGAGGGTTAAAAATTCAATTATTTTCGAATAAAGTGTGGGTTTTATGATACTTAACGATCATTTTTAAAGAATCTCAAAGATAATAAGTACATAAAAAATATGCAAACGAACAATTCATAATATTTAACGCAATTTTGTTGTAGCTTTCTTTTTGTTGTTTACCAATTCGAAACCGCACAGGTTTTCTTTGAGGAAGAGATTTAAAACGAGTATTAGTTTATTCGAATATCATTGATTGGCAATGAAATTAGTGGAACATTTTTGACCAGAAATTAATGCCAGGCTTCTGACATTAACGGCTTTCATGTTTAAAATGTAATCCGAAGTTTCGGTTAAAAAAAAGAGAAAGAGCAACGGTTAGAATACTTTTCGACTATAGAAAGGGTGTTAAACTATGAAGATGATCTTATCAGTACTGATGTACTACTAATTAATGTAATTATTCAAAATTAAATTAACAAATTGCTTTAAAAATTAGTTTTCGTATTTTGAATGAGGCTAAATTTATCAGTAAAAAAAATAATTAATAAAGGATTTTAAAAAACACGATTTTTAAAGATCTGAAAATGTAAAAAGTAAATTCAATTAATCTTTTTTGAATCGGAAAATAAAAGCGTGGGTGTTCTTAGATATTATGATAAGGTAAGCAAGAGCACCCACGCTTTTATTTTCCGATTCATAAGATTAATTCAATTTATTATTTTTTTACTTTTTAGTCCATCATAAAAAAGCGTGTTTTTTTAAAAAATCGTTTTTTAATTATTTTTTATGTATAATAGATGAAGATTAAACTCCCTGCGAGATAGGCAACCCAAACTTCACCTAAATAGATGCGGCGTTGCGTGCTTTTAAGGATAATTTCTAATTATTTTACTAATTAATTAATTGGATTATTGTGTCGTATATCAAATGATTGAATATTGTATTGTCATCGGAAGCAAGCAAGTTTACAAAATTTCAAAGAAATCGGATGATGGAAAGTGAGTTTATAATCAATTACAAGATTTGTACCAGAGATGATTACAGAGCAAGTTAATAGAAAGCGTGTGAAAATGCTTACAAATTATATGTATAACTTTCTCTAAGAAATATAGAACTCCTTTTATCTTGAGAAAGAGGGTTTGTAAAAATAAATAACTAAAGATTCTCCACTTAGAAAACTACGAGCTTATTACACATTGTCAGCTTTGATTCTGATTCAACATTTTTAACGGTATTTCCATGGCTGAATATACACTTTAGTGAAGTTGCTCCTTCATTTCACTTTCACTGAGAACACTATTAACTAGGTGTAAGGGATAGTTAATAGAAGATAATGTATGCACGTGTTGTTTCTGCAAATTATATTACATACGGAGTATGCAAACAAACATACTACCTTACGGAGAAACCTATTTTATTAAGTCAAATTATCTGCTGATTTTCACATTGGCATAGATACTGGACCCTGGGAGCCCTTGATTCCTCTCCAGATAGTTTTGTTGTGAGCCTACTCAATGTTTCCACTATATTTTAATGCTATTTCTATAAACTATTTTCCTTCTTTAGTTTCGAGAAATAACTTTTTGATTCTTATTGCAACTAATTATTTTATTAAGATTCATGGTTATTGAACTTCCTCACAACGTTTTTTCTTACGTCGGGCTTATGAACAGCGGAACCTAGCGGCCGTGGCTCAGTCACAGAGCGATGGATTAGCATTTGGGAGGTGGTTGTTTGAATCCCAGCGGCCAACCATCGTGACTGAGGGTTTTGCAGGGGTTTTCCTCAGTCACCAGACAAATGCCGGGATATCACTTTGAACTTAGGCCCTGGTCGACATCTTCCCGCATCCTTTCCCCTCCATGAGCTTTAGAGGCATAAAGACCATAAATAAATGTCAATGAACAGCTCATTACTACACGGGGGAGCAAAATGGATAGCACATTTTGAAATATACTTTTTCTGATATAATGCAAATAGGCCTACTTCTCGTTAACAATGATCACTCACTCTCTCTGGTTGAGTGGGATGAAATATATTGCATACTTAATTGAACATGTAATCTAAAATCCATTTACATAGACAATTCTATAATATCTACCGTTATTTCTTTTTGACCTTCCCTTGTGAGGGTTAATCTACATTTTTAATATATTCGTTGAAAATTGAATATTTACGACCGAACAGGTTGCTGGTGTCTTGAATAACGTTGTAGTAAAATGATAATCAGTGTGCGGATTAACGCGCGGATTTCAACACGCAACCTATATACATATATAGGGAAGGAGAGCGAGAGAGTAGAGAAGACATGCAGTCCCATATCCCAATAGGGGGTGCTAAATCAAACCATTCACATTAAGTTAACTTCATAAACATCACAAAAGAAATGGCTTCCAAATAGGCTTTTTACCTGCTAGATAAAACTTCTGCCAGATAAAAATATTCCTATTTTCTATCTAATATTGATCGAACCATCATCTAGGGTGAAAATTTTAGCCCTGGCAGGGACGAGAAATAAATTTGTCAGCGTGAGAAACTTGTTTGCCATAAGGGGAAAATCCTGGTCATTCCCACGCTAATGGTAAGTAAATAGTTGTTGTATTTTAACTTCGCCCTTCTATCAATAGGAGAGGAAACACCATTAATTAATAAGCGTTTGCACCAAAACATGCTAGACTTGTTTAATATTTAAAATAATAAATAAAAGTAGTGAGGTATGAATCGTTCTTCTTCGCCTTTAACAATAGTATACAAGGTGTTACAAAATAACACCGACAAAAACACCTCAGGAGTTCTTGACATGAAAATAAAGTACAGATTATCAGGACATTTGCAAAATGGGATCTCAGGTCCGTTTAGGCAAAGAAATCGTTGGAATTTTCAGTTCGGAGGGGGTAAAGCCAAAATGGGGGTGAGTAGAATTCTTCAAGGTTCTACGCACTGCTCAAGGTGTGAGGGGGCACACCGTGCCCTTACATTTTTCATTTTTGATTTGGCGTACCTACCTTTTTATTAGTGGGAGTTCATTGCCTTTACTTTCAATAGTCAATCGCCGCGTTCAAGCGTAATCTTACCGTTTGAATTGAATATTTATTAGAGCGGTGGAGGTTCAGCCGGAGGCTGCTCTACTGGGGATGGTATCGAGATGAGAGTCGAATTTTTGAAGACGGTCTTGGTCTCGGTCTCGACATGTTGCTACAGCCTGTATTGTACCGGTGTAGCAGTCAGTGTTTACAGTGGAGTTTTGGAGATGGCGCTCGAGCTCGTGAACTGCAGTAATTCGGCTCCGCAGTTATTCTTATATTTTAAATAATGTTTTAGCGGAAACTTTAGACATGTTAAGAGGAAGGACAGTATTAATTTTATTATAGTTTATATTTATTTATAGTGTTATTTCATGGTATTATAAAGCGACACACGCAGAAAGTTACTGTATATACTTTGATAACCCGACTGAGGTGGTTGTCACGAAATAAATGTGCAACAACAACTATTGATTGGTGCTTTTTGAATAGATGAACCCCCTTCTTCCGAGAGGTTCCCCCAATTATTTTGTCTTTCTGTTAAGAGGTGAGCGGTTTGCGGCGGTAGGGCATCGGCTCAATGGTCCCGTTATGGGTGTGGATTTTAACAACTAAAGGGCGAATCGTGACGGGCCGAAGTCCAAAGTGACTAGACTGACCCATATAAAAATAAAGTTTACGAAGTTTGTTAAGAGGCGAATAATTGGATTTGGCAGTCTCTTAATTAGAGAGGTCGTTGAACCAGTGAACCGGACTGTTATTCAGAGTTCTCCTTTGGATCAAACAGGTCTTATAGAGAGGTCCTCGTTGAATGACTGTCCTCTGATATCAAGAGGATACACTGTTGGGTGTCTACCTCTCATTGAGAGGTCATAGCGAGAATCGGTCATTCTCTTAACGATTGGTCTCTTCACAGACCTTCAGCAACAGTGCAAGACGACCCCTGGGGAGCCCAACGGAACACTATATGCTCCGTTGGTGTGGTGGTTGCAGCACGTATTCTTCGCCTAACTGCGGTTCCACTCCGAGTATTCTACTTGCCCTCTCTTCTGTAGCAGTTTCGGGTCTGATCGACAAGGGACCATCAATAACCACTACTGGCGTCCGAACAGGGACACGAGGGAGCAGCCTCCTCCCCCAGGGAGCAACAGAATGCGTTAGCCTTCGAAGAGTGGAAGAAGATAAAGTGAAAGAAGAACCAATAATAAAGGTGAAAGAAGTTCCAGAACAGAATTCCATGGGGGATGTACATATGATTGAAGCTGAAAATATGTGAAACAAGGTGTAAAGGAAGAACCAAAGGAAATCCAGAAAAAGCAGTATGGGAGTATAATTGGTAACGGCGGACGCGAAGAACTCTGTAAACCTGTGGCAATGTACAGGGTGCACTGAAGCTTGTACTGTGTGGGAGGGTTAATGATATTTTAATTTTCATTCTTATAAGTCTAACAGTATTTGTTCTAAGCGCTCCACCTGTTGGGGAGTGAGGCAGGATGACGTCATGCTGACTGTGTGTGTGGCCGTGACCTTAGCTTCACTGCGTGGTTAATAAAGGTGAGTGATGATTCTCTTTTCAGTTGTCTAAATGTGTTCTACGATAATGTCTAGAGTGAATGTGTAATCTTTAAAGTAAGAAATTGATCTAATGACCATTATTCAGTAGAAGCTGTTTCCAACATTTTGTTCAACACTTGTACGATCATCTGAAATTGTTTAGTAGTGGAAGTTTAAAAGTGGTGTTGAGTGCCACGTCCCATATGGAAGGTAACATATTACTATTTAAGATTTATTTGTTTTAAATCATATCTTGATAGAGAGAGGGCAGCTGAAGCGAAGTAGATCCTTGTTACTTATTTTGTATAGTGTTTTCATTCATTTTCGCTTGTAATAAACCTCACAGTGAATAGTTCGAGATGGCGTATGACTGCAATAATAATTATTAGAAATCTACAAAACGTTATTAATAAAGCCCATCATAACGGTTTCCTTCATGCGACTCGTGGCGAGCGGGAATATAGCAGAAATGTCTTTCACTAAGTCTTTCGGTTCTAAGGAAACATTGATTCTTAAGCTTATCAAAATCTTTTAGAATGCTAACCTTTTCTTCTGTATTTTCGTTCGGGGATGGACGGAAGAGGGGGGTAAGACTTGGCTTTGTGCAAGCTACGAATAAACGCTTTAAGTTAAGGTTACGCAAGTTAGTTAAGGTTAAAACTGAACCTGAAGAAGTGGCAGAGTCAGCGGACAAATCGTGGGGAGCGAAGTTGCTGTTGATGATACAGCAGGTAGTGAATGAAAGGGCCAAACACTTCAAGGGAAAAATACAGCCAGCGAAATGAAAGA
>JAGDQP010033155.1:0-20846 GCA_022664845.1 Lepisma saccharinum
TGGTCTTTATTTCCGAACATGGCAAGAATAAAAATTCCTGCTCGCTTCGCTCTCAGTTTATTACATTTGCATATCAAACTATATTGGCATTACTGTAAACTCGTCGAGGTTATATAGCACTGTACGATTTAGAAATTAATTCTCCTGTATTAATACGTTGTCAGTTTATATTACATGTACTGTATGTAGGTCTATGCTCGCCATTTACGAGGTTATTAGTGACCTATTATAAAGGGGTGTAACTATAAAGTCTGAACACTTCTTATATAAAACATTCTATGCATAATTATCACAATATTGATACGTGTTTACAAAGTACTTTTCCTATAGGAGATACCAAGCAATTTTAAGAAAATTAAGACCGTCTGTTTTTTCTTCTGAATATCTTGACCAAGGCTTTATATTTAGACCTGCACCTACTGTATCTCCATGTTAAAATGTCCTTTTTGCTCGGGTATAAGCGGTACTTGTGGTTCCTGTGCACTAGGCACTCTGAACACACTCCCTTTATTCGTTAAAATAATGTTAATGCGTTATGCTTTATTGCCATTTTAGTACTATTGTTATGAATTGAAAGATTCCTTGTATTTTCCCGATATTTCAGAAATATTAGTCCCTCACGCTTTACTTTAGGCTGTCTTGGATACTTTGCGTTGGCTACACTCGCTCCCTCTCACACAGCAACGTTCTGGAGAATACAAAATTTAAATATGCTGAATGCATATCCTGATGAAAAATCGCATTACATAATCAATCATTAGACTCCTCAGAATTTAATTTGAAATTTAATTTAATTTTAGGGCCTTTAGACACCTTTGGTTCAGGTCGAACGGATGAGGATGGGAAAATTGGTGGAATGAAGAAAGTGAAAAGAAATGGGAGAACCAAGAGGAAACCCACGCACACGGTCTTTGTCTACTGCAAAGCCCACTTGGCACGAGCAGGTTTTGAACCAAGAAGCCAGTCACAAGAGGTGAGCGCTCTACTACTGAGCCACCCTACTCACGTGCTTTAGGAGCATAAGTTAGTTATATTAATATTCTGTTCAGTGAGTGTTCGTATTTAGACCTGCTGAGGATTGTGTCAAGGCCTTGAAACCTGAAACCATGAAGTCACAGGGATGTTGAAAGCTATAGCTGTACAAAACAAGTAAGAAAACAACACGTAGACGATTCAGATTGTTTTTGCTTCCCACTATAACTGCGTGGGCGATTTATAACAACAAAAAAGAAGAGCAAGATTTCAATGACCCATTCACTAAAAAAATGACAGTCACAGTTGCCAGTTGAACTTGAAGAATGTAAAGAGCAACCAATCCTAATATTGGTAAAAGATGCGGTTAGATTTACGTTTGCTCGTCAATAAATTAATAACTGGAATGCGTAATTCATCACCCTAACGAGCTGCGTAGCTCACTGGTAGAGAGTTTTCGTAGGATTCGGGAGATCGTGGGATCGATCCCAGCGGTCGACCATCCTGACTGAGGTTTTTCCAGGGTTTTTCTCTGTCACACCAAACAAATGCCGGGATGGCACCTTCAATATGGGCCTTGGCCGCCACCTTTCCGAATCCTTTACCCTCCCTTATCCTGGCCTGAGTCTTATGCCGCGTATTCGCTCGAAGACTTTTGTCGAGAGACACGCAGACTCGGGTCTGCCGACGACA
Source organism: Lepisma saccharinum (assembly GCA_022664845.1). NCBI lineage: Eukaryota > Metazoa > Arthropoda > Insecta > Zygentoma > Lepismatidae > Lepisma > Lepisma saccharinum. The sequence goes on from JAGDQP010033155.1 coordinate 1,666, forward strand.
CTGCGGACAGTCTTGGATTTCTCCACAGACCGACCGCGGTCAGTTTTCAAAGAGAAGTCTTTGGATTTTTGTCTCCCGACCCAGATGGAAGACACAGACAAGGGTCCTCTAGTGTGGACGAAAAACAAGGGGACAAATGTCTTCCACGGTTGAGTTTGGTGTTTCTGCTACCCTCTTTCCACTCCCTACCAGATGACATACTTTCCACATCCCACCAGATGACCCAAACGTGGCCCAAACATGCAAAACAAAATACAATACAAAAATATTATTAAAATAAATAAAATTAAAAAAGACATTCATCCCCAATAATATAAAACTTTAAGACTGGTTTTTAGTTGATTAAAAAATGATTACATTCGTTCGTTCAAAAAACTATATTAAGCTGTATAATAATAATAATAAATTATTGTTATTTTGAGGAAAAGCTATGAGTTAAAATCTTTCGATGATCTATAATAATTCGTTCGTATTCGGCCCCATTGAAGAGGGAACTTTGGGTACGCGTCTGAATGAGAACTAGTTGCTTTTACGCAAAACTTGACATTATTTAATTACGAGAATCATGTTGGGGAAAAATCTAACATAGCCATTTATGTATAACGTATATACGGCAGAACGCAAAATGCCTTATTGATTAAAATGTGATATACAGTATCTTATTCATTTCAGTTCTATTGTAGAACAAGCCGAGTCGCCGTAGTTCAGTGGTAAAGCATTGGCGTAACATTCGGGAGATCATTGTAAGATAAGATAAAATGGATTTTATGGGCGGTAAAAGCACTATGGCTTACGCCCGTCCCGGCGGGAGCTCGTGGGTTCGATTCGAGCGGCGGACTACCCTGACTAACGGTTTTCCAGTTTTTTCAGCCACAACAGGCGAATGCCGAGATGGCACCTTCAATATAGATCCTGGCCCACACCTTCCCGAATCCTCCCCACTATCACGGCCTGACCCTTAAATGCCTAAAGGCCATAAATATCAATTTAAAAAAGCAGTAAGAATTATTAATTTGTAATTATTTATTTACAGGCTAATAAACATACCACATTTACTACTTTATTATAATAATAAAGTGGTAGATTCATTAGCCTGTAAGTAACTAGTTTCGAACTAATAATTCTTACTGCCTTGTTTTAAATACAGATATCAGGCTGGACTGATTAGTTTTTACTAGTTTTGTTCTACAATATTTTTTTAAATTTGAATTATATTTATGATATTTAGGCATCTAAGGCTCAGGCCGAGATAGTGGGAAGGATTCTGGAAGGTGTTGGACAGGACCTACATTGAAGGTGCCATCTCGACATTCATCTGATGTTACTGAGGGAAAACGCTGGAAAAACCTCAGTCAGGGTGGTCGGCCGCTGGAATCGAACCCACAAGCTCCCAATGCCAATGCCAGTGCCATCCTCCAATTTAAGTTGTCTCTATAAGTTATCTGCATGTTGATTATCCCTTTTAAATAACTCTCGTATCCAATATCGTTTGCGCTTATATTTCCTGTTAGATTGGATAACCAAATAGCTGGCACAAACACCCGCGAAAGCCACTGCTTCCGTCATGATCTCTACCAAAACCAGACTGAAGTGTGGACGCTAAACTTTAGTCGTGACAGACTACCGTCGGCAGACTATCGTCGCCAAACATATGTCGCACCACGGATGTCTGCGGCAGACTTTTGTTTCAGACGGAAGTCTTCAGATGAATACTTGGCCTTAGATGACTAAAGGCCATAAATAAAATTCAAATTCCCGTAATTGGACACTGGATCGGTCACAGGTATTGACTGACATGTCATTACAGTAACACCAGAAGGTCATGTGTTAGAAAGGCAGGTTTTCAGGAGAGTGAGAAAGAAAATATTTAAGGAAATACTGCAGATCAGTCTTCAAAAGACATTTGCAGTTACAGTAAGGCTAGGCGTGCACTGGTGATTAAAAAATTGAGAGATAAAAATTACTTGATTAAAAATCGCTAAAATTTTTAGTCTGATTTTAGGAGATTTTTGTTGCACAACATCGAAATAAATTTGAAATAAATAGCTGCATAATCTGGTCCGATTTTCTAACAAAGAAAAAAACTTTTTCTAACCTTTGAAATTTTTTCCTACATTAGTAACTAATGACTTCGGCTGGTCTCGATTCCGCTTGATGTGAAGTCTTTAAAATCCACAAATATCCATGCGCCAGCCGGAATTCTAACCCAGAACCTTTGAGACTTTAGCCTGAAGCCTGGTCTTCCGCGGTCGGCTGCTCCATTGGGTTCATCTAATTGCAAGCCAAAGACTTTTGAGAGTGCAATGTTATAAATTCGTTGCCTCTTTGAATTTGAATTTATTTATGGTCTTTTCGCATTTTTATCTCAGGTTGGGATAGAGTACTTAGAGGATATAAAAGGTAACGACTAGGGTCTTAATTAAGGTAGCATCACCATCATTTGCCTGGTGAAAGCGAGGATAACCCTGGAAAATCTGTCAGGATGGTCGGCCGTGGAGTTCGAACCCGTTTGTCTACCTATTACCAATCCGAAGCAAACCCGCAACCAGGATTTTGTTAAAGGGGGGGGGGCAGTTAAACTCTTTCTCTCTCTGTCTCATATAAGATAAAGATAAAATAAATTGTATGGGCTGTAACAGCACTATCTGTCTCATATACGTATGATCCTTCATAACCGAGCAGTTAACACGTTTTTTGAACTTGGTATGCATATAGTTCCTGGTTTGATTCTCTTTAGAGAATCAAGATTTTCGGTGCTGAGGCAATTTAAGAGCTACTTATATTTATATAAAAACACGAATTCCAGTTTAGAAAGTTAGAAAATAACAGCTGAGTGACTGCTGTTATATTAATAATAATAATGATTTATATTTGATTTTACGTTCAGTAAGAACTCGTTTTTATTAATATAAAAAAATTCTCCGAAGGAACTGTTCTTACAGAATCACATGAATAGACATTTCTAATAGCCTTCCGCATGATTCTTCGGGTTTAAAAACCTGTTGTGACGAATTAAGAAAATATTTAATATTTGCACATACCTGATCAATACTTTTACATTAAAAAAATTTGTTTCTATTTTTGTATAAATGAAAGCTGATTTCTGATTATTTACTTTGCAAAGGAACGGAAACATCGAAGATATTCGTATTTAAGTTCAATCAAAAAAAAAATTATTTCCAAAATTGTATCCTCTGGAGATATGCAACCACCGGAGTATGGATGTAACGAGGGTAGCATGCCATGCTTCTTCCAGGGTGATATTATATCTATTATTTAGTCTTGGTGTATTATTAATTTATTTAAAAGAACATATGTCCATTACTGATATACAATCCGTCACCATATCGATGTTCAATGGAAGAGTGTACCTGTCTTGTTCCGAGGAGGTATGTGAGAAGGGAATAGTGACTAGTATGGATTCTGGCAGTCGGTTGTTAGGGACTACTTCCGTTAAATAACATCAGATTTGTCACGATACATTCAATGTTTTGAGCAGGGAAAGACAAAGTACGTTCGTAAACTACATGTTTGTTATTTAATAGGCACAGGCCATCATAAAGAACTTTAAACATTTATACTGTGTTCTCATGAATAAAATTCCTCGTTAAGTATGAGAATATTTGTTATTTTATAGTATGAACGTCCCATTAATACAAAAGAGGACTTTGGTTTGCATCTTATATGACAAGTATTAAACATATCGCATCCGAGTTAGGTTTAGTTGGATTTTTTTACGGCCTTTAGGCATGTAAGGCTTAGGTCGTCTTGGTTGGAACAATTATCTTTTGAACACGCTTACTGTATTCTCGCACGTCTGGAAAATATTCCCTCAATAGGAGAATTTGCAATGATACAGTGAACTCAGGTTATTGTATTATTCAATTTTTAAAGAAGCTATACAATCGTCTCGGCTGCAAAGTTTGTATTTTCGAGATGCTAGAGGCCGGCGTTCACTATAGCATTATGTAGAAACCTTTCATATAATCTAGTTCTGCTTTCACGGACTCATTTGATGTCTCTGATTCAGGTTTTCTATATTTCAGATAACATAGACTACAACGAACCTTGTTATTAATTGTGAATACAAGACAGAGACATTGAATTGATGATCAGTTGGGATGATAATCCTTCATCTTGAACCAAGTCAAATCACGAATTAGTAGTCAAAATAGCACCATCCAAAGTTTATAATATATAATAATATAATCTAGTAATATATAATCTAGAGGAACTCTTATGCCAGTTTAATCTGTACTAACCTTACACAAGAATAACATTATTCCGGTGGTAACATAGCGTCATAATAGTACAAAAACTCTAAAACTATGCACCTATCAGCATAGTAGATGGCGTTTTTAATTATTTCTATCCAAAATTCAAGCTTTATCACTGATCGTAGTTATTTCATTACTGTCATGATTATAAGATGTAATCCCTAATCTAGGTGTAACCTGAGATTCACATCAGGTCAATGCCAAAAACTATCTTCAAAACTTCGACTTATTCTCGACTTTCTATACCCAGCCGGTTTCCTGGCCTCAAACCTACTAATCTGATATCAATTCACTCTCTCTACAGTCAAACCCGGCTAATGGTCAGATGATAGGTAGATACCCTCTATTAGAACATAACATTACCTGTGATTTTAAAAGATTAAACAGTATTACAATTCTCGGACAGTCTTATAAATTGTTCGTGAATTCAAGTGAAGTAGTAGTCTAAATTAAAGCATGATGTGACATTGTCAAATGGTAGACTAATATTTAATCTGAAGTCAGTTTCTCTGTTCTAGATTTACGTTTGAAGTGATATATAGCGCGTATAAACCATGCAAAATTATGACGGTTTCAAACAGTCGTATATATGATATTTCATGTCTTCTAATCTGAAGTCAGTTTCTATCTTGCTGTTTTGAATTCAGGCATTATTAGCCTTCTCTATAAAATGATTGTATGTAGTACAAAGTCCTCGTTTGAAAAGGTTGTACATGTCTCAACGTAGAAAATAATTCCATTTTGAAGTCAATTTCTCGTTACTGGTTTCGTAGTTGCGTACTAGCCTGCCATATAAAGTGAATGTATATAGCACAATACATCCATATGTAAAGGCTATGAACAAGTTTCCAAATAAAAAATGATCCCTATTTCAAGTCGATTTCTCGCTACCACTATAAACCAGGTGTGTGACTACCATAAGAGCGGTATCTTCCAATCTGAAATCAGTTTCTCTTTAAGTGCTGTATTCGCCTGAATGTTTAGAAAGTAAATAAAAGAACTTATCCTGTTTCACAATTATCAGAGACTGGTAAGCGCCGATCTGTAAGAAGTTTCATCTAATTGAAGACTTTAAAAGGTCCACTAAGAAGACAGGAAAATACGAATGGAAAAATAAGTCAAACTTCAGTCCACTTCTATCTATGACAGCTTACATTGACACAGTATTCCAAGTTCTTTTTTAAAACACCCTATAATAAATAAGATTTACAATCCATTTCTGCTTGGATGGCTGAACTTGTTGGTTTCATACTTGGAAATTACATATTGTCGCACGTATTAATATCATTATATCTACATCGGAAGTAAGTTTCTCTGTTTTCTTTGCTTTCTAGCTAGTTGGAGGCCAAAATAAAAAGTGGGAACTTGTCACTTAGAATCCACATATTTTTTTATTTACCAATGTATATTTTGACCACAAATGCAAGTTTCAAATATCTCTGTGTACCTTAGATTAGGTTAAATGCTTACGTACCTTACCAACTGGCACTACAGCTCAGGGTAGCTTTGGCCTCCTTAACAATCAGCCTCCAATTCTGCCTATCTTTGGCCTTCCCTCTCTATCCTTGAACCATCATACACTTCAGATCTTGCTCTACATTATCAATCCATCTTATTTTCGGACGCCCTCTTCTTCTACTGGAAAAGATTTTCTCGTTAATTATCCTTTTTGGCATTCTGCTTTCCTTCATCCTTAATAAGTGCCCATACCATCTCAGTCTCTGCGCCTTCACAAATCTTACTATATCTTCGTGTTTCAATATGTTCTTTATCTATTCGTTTGTTCTGATTTTCCATTTATCATCCCTTTTCATTTTTCCATAGATTTTTCTCACTATATTCCTTTCGAATTTCCTTAGTATTTCTTCGTCGTCCTTCCTCATTACCCATGTTTCCGCTCCATATGTCACAATAGGCTTAATACGTGTGTTGTAAACCTTGAGTTTCGTTGCTCTGTTAATTAGCCTCTTTTTTAGTAGCAAAATATGCTCTATTGCCCGCCTGAATTCGTTCGTTAATTGTCTCTCTCATTTTATTCTGACTATTTATCAGCATGCCCACATATTTAAACGTTTTTACTGCTTCGAATTCTTTCCCCCTTATTACGATATTACTGTGCTGTTTCTCTTTGGTCGCTTTTAACATATATTTTGTTTTACTTACGTTTGTTGTTAGTCCATACTTATTTGCTTGAACCTCCATTCTTATATACACTTCCTGTAGTTCCTTGATAGTCTTGGATATTATTATAACATCATCCGCGTATGCAAGTATTTGGCTTAACTTGTGGAATATTGTGCCTCTTTTATCGATTTTTTTATGACGCCGAGGAGTGCTATGTTAAATAAAGTTGTGGACAATCCGTCCTCTTGCCTCACTCCTTTATTGTAGATAAAGTCTTAAGTTTTTTGGTTACCTATTTTGACTAGCGATCTTGTTTGACTTAGTGTCATGACTGCCAGGTTGATCAATTTAGCTGGTATTTTCATTTCTACCATTGTCTCAATTAGCATATCTTTCTATTAATATTATCAAATACGCTTCTAAAATCAACAAATAACAGATGTAAGTCAATATCATGTTGAAATGTTTTTCAATTATTTGCCTGATTGTAAATAGGTGGTCTGTAGTATTTCTCTCTGCTTTAAATCCACCCTGATATTCTCCGATTTGCTTCTCTATTATTTTCTGTATTCTTCCATATATAATTCTTGTAAATATTTTACGCATTATACTTAACACTTGATTCCTCTGTAAATTGCGCATTACGTTCTATCTCCTTTCTTATGTATTGGGCACAATATTCCTGTCTTCCAGCTTTCCGGCATTCTTTCTTCTTTCCATATTTTTATTATCATTTTATATAGTTCTTCCTTAATTTCTTCTCCAGTTTTTATTAAGCATTTCTGCTGTTATGTTATCTTCACCTGGGGCTTTGTTGTTCTTCATCTTCTGCAATGCTCTATGGAATTATTCTCTTGTTGGTTCCGTTTCTAATTCGTCCCCGTCTTGGTATTCTATTCTAATATCTATGTCTTCACCTTCATTCTCGTCATAGAGTTGTTCATGGAGGTATTCTTTCCATCTTGTCAATATTTCTTCCGTGCTGCTAATCATGTTGCCATTGCTGTCCTTGCATTCTATTTCTCTCGGTGTATATACTTTAGTCCTTTTCCTCCATGCTGTATAGAACTTCCTTGTCTCATTTGCTCCGCTTACTTGTTCTACCTGTTCTATAGACAGTTTTAAGAATTCTTTTCTCTTTTGTCTACATGTTCTGTTGGCTGCTCTCCTTAACTCCTTGTCTGTCACTGTTACTTCTAGTCTATTTATTAATTTTAATTCTGGCTTCATTCTTCTGTTGAATTTTGTCATCATCAAACAACTCCTTTTTTCCGGTTTCCTTTCCAATTACTTCCTCAGTGGCTTCTATGAGAATTTTGTCTAATCTGTTCCAGTTATTGTCGATTGTTTCGTTGCTTCCTAAGTCTTCTGTTTTTGATAATTTATCACTTATAACTTGCCATATTTGTACTTTTCTTTAGTACTTGTTATTTTAAAGTTATCATTTCCCCACTTTATTCCTCTCGTTTCTTTTACAAGTTGTTTTGTTATTCTTTGTCTAAGATTTGCTTTAATTAAATAGTGATCTATGTCGCAGTTAGATCCTCTAAGGCTTCGTACGTCAGTGTTGGTTGATGAGTGTGTTTTGTCAATCAGAATATGGTCTACTTGGTTTACTGTCGTATGGTCTGGTGATATCCAGGTTCCTACACACAGAACACGAAGTGCATCAAATGAAATTTTACACATCAAAGTATGCACATGTTTATGTAAAAAGTCATTCTTTGAGATCGATGCGATGAATTGATACACTGAAGTGCATCAGAAAATACAGATAAGTTAAAACGGATCACATTGACGCATTTTGCTGCATAAATTGATACGCATTTATGTGTGTAAATATAATTGATGCATTTTTTGCATTATTGCATTCTTTTGAGAGATATATGTATTGGGGAGAAATTCATACCGTAGAACAAATAAATTAATGATGATATATGGTATTAGCAGACCTACTTGAGTGAGGATTCTTATATTTAAGGATGGGAGCAGAAACATTTGAAGAGTTTTGAAATGTGAGAAGAATGTGAAATTTGGAGAAGAATACAGAAAATCAAAAGTATTAAAAGAGTATAAACAAAGGGAAGGTTTGACAACGGATAGAAGAGAAAATGTGGTGGTGGAGAGGCCATATGAGGTATGGATAGAACATAGTTTGAGAAAATTGGATTCTCTCGTCACGTCAGTGGTTTTATTAGTTATTATTTATGCTTGCGTTATTATTAGGTTTTGGGTTGAATCTTCCGCGGCCAGTCATCTTAACTGGCTATTCATTCTTCAATCACCAAATGTATACCGAGATATCTTCAAAGAGGTTTTGTTCAATTAACCCCCCTCCCCTGTCCCGGTCTGAGCCATAGATTCTTAAAGACCATAAAATAAATTAGAGGTATTTACTTGCCAAGGCTAACAAAAACACAAATCCAGGTGACGAGTCACCAGAATCAAGCCTACGCTCCGAATGCGAGGATAGCGCTCTATAAAGTGAGCCACTGCCGTGTGGTAATCCCACAGATGTCTACCCTCGCGAGGGCGGCACTCATGTGGGCACTCCTTACCGTCAATCACCCTCACAATGCGAGGGTGAGGGCCAAATAATCTTCGTGAGGGTGAGCGAGGGCCGAGTGAACTTTATGAGGGTGAGTGAGAGCGAGGACCAAGCAATCTAACTGAGGGCGAGCCGAAAAGACTTCGCGAGGGTGAGGGTGAGTGACGGCGAGGGCCAAGTAATTTTCATGAGGGCGAGGGCCTAGTAATCTTCATGAGGGTGAGTGAGGACGAGGACTAAGTAATCTTCATGAGGGTGAGGGCCAAGTAATCTTCATGAAGGTGAGGGCCAAGTAATCTTCATGAAGGTGAGAGCCAAGTAATCTTCATGAGGGTGAGTGAAGGCGAAGGCGAAGGCGAGGGTCGAGTGATTTTCGTGAGAGTGAAGGCGAGGGCTAAAATTTCACGTCATGGTGATGGTGAGGACCGCCCTCCCGAGGGTGCGTACGTGTGGTAATCCGCACAATTAATGCATGTAAACGTGTCGTTTTGATACATTTAGGTGGATAACAATTTTTGACTCCAGTGACACCTCTATATGCATAAAGTTTTTATGCATTTTGATGTGTTAAAAGATGCATTTTGATGTACTAATTTTGATGCACTTTGATGCATCTTTCGAATTGATGCACATGTCTATGTCAAATGAGTCATATCATTTAATGCATTTAAGTGCATCATACAAAATTGCTCACTGGAGTCAAAAAATTTATATATTTTCTTGCGTCAAATGACACACTTTGTGTTCTGTGTGTTGGTGCATTCTGTTGTGCGGAAAGCAGGTGCTTTTAATTATCATTCTATTTCTCATTACAAATTGACTCAGCACTGTCCCGCTCTCGTCTGTCTCTTCGTGCAGTGTGTGTTACCTGCTACTTAGTCATGAAATTCCTCTCTTCCGATTTGAGCATTCATATCTCCCAGTATTATCTCCGTGTCAAATTTTGGTATTCTCTCATATTCCTTTTCCAGTGCTTTGTAAAATCCTTCTTTTTCTCTTTCTTCTTTTTCTTCTGTCGGCGCATGGGCTGTGATTAAGGTCATGATTTCGAATTTACCTTTTATTCTTATTTTGCTCAACCTCACGTTTACAGGTTCGAATGCTATTACGTTGTTCCTGATTCGGTGCGACACAATGAATCCTGTTCCATAGTTCCCGTTTTATCTTCGTTCCCTCCATAGTAACATGTATATGACTTCCTGTCTATTCTTCCTTGTCCTTTCCATCTTGTTTCTTGCAATGCTGCTATATCTATTTTGAGTTCTTGCACTGCTTCTGCAATTTCCTCCATCTTTCCGGGCAGTTTCATTGTTCTATTGTTCCACGTTACTATCTTCCAGTCATTCTCCTTTTCCGTTTTTCCTTGTCTGTTATCTTTCGATCCACCTTTCCGAGGCTGTGTTTTCTGTTTCTGAACTGATGTTATTTTTGCGAGGTAGGGTAGTTGGCCTTACGCTCAACCCCCCAACACGGAGGACCCGGAGTTTTCTGTCGCGGTCCTCTTCCACTAGCCTATGTAGATCCCTCTACAAACTGCGAGGCTGCAGTTCTGGTTTTGGTCAGCCCCAACTTCCGGTACCTACCATATCTGGTACGCGTTCCCCTATCCGCCACATGGGGAGGCGCCTGGTGGGAGTCCAGCAACTTTACCAGGAGGGTAAATGCTTGCAGGACAGAAAATAGGCAAATCTCAGGGCCGTTTGTTTTTCTAAATGAAAAATCCCAATTGCATTTGCTACAAAAATAAAGCACAAGTACGGATTGTAGACATACAAAGTTAAGCATATGGCTGGCTGCCAGTCTCATCTGGTATACGTCTTTTCAATGTTTGGAGTCATTCGGACAAGTGCAAATACATTCTTTCCTTTCGTGCTATTTGCTAATAATAATTATAATAATAACAATGATAATAATAATGAGTCGTTCTGCCAGCAGGTAGATTCAGACTCGTAGATCTCTGAGCAAGGTGGGCCAAATAAAATCACAAGCTAAGGTCAAATTCACACGACGTCAGATCCCTCGTCAGGAATTGAATCTGGAAGTTTTTGTTTACAAAACACTGTTGCCAAATGTATGTTACCAGGCAAGGTAAAACACACATGATCATACTTTGAATAGCAAAGATCTTCTAAGATCATTCAGTTCTGAATCACTCCTGTCCCTCATCGGAAATCGAATGCGGAACTCCTTCCTTAGAAGGCAGTGTTGTTAAACTCATATCACTGACCAAGATGAACAGCTGGTGTCGTTCCAGCGGATATCTATGACTTCAAATATCACTTTATCATTCAGTTCCGAATAACTAGGGCCGCATCAGGAATCGAATCCGGAACTCCTTGTTTAGAAGATAGTGTTGCCATAGGTGTGTCTAACAAAGATGGACTGCTGGTGTCGTTCTAGCAGATACTAATGACCTCAAAAGTTCATTTTAACATTCAGTACCAAATCAGCTGTCTCCACTAGGATACGTACCTGGAACTCCTTGTTTTAAAGACAGTGTTACCAAACTATGTCAATGACCTGGACAAACCGATGGTGTTGCCATGCAACGGATAAAAGAATTCCCGTAGCATCATATTAATGCAAGTCTCAAACTATTTGTGTTCGTGGCAAAAATCGTACCTGGAACTCTATGGCTAGGATGCTGTGATGTCAAAGGCAGGTCAAAGGAAGGTAAACCTGGTGGCCTTCCCTTCAATGCCACTGATTCGTAAGGTCATTTTAACATGGGTATCGAATGATTATATGTGGGTAGCAGGAAGCAAATTCTTGGTTACAAGGCTGTAGGCACAGCAACTTATCCATCAATGATCAAAAATTAGTCCATTGGCTAATCCGATGGATCCAGGGATAGAAGCATTCCCTAATGTCGTACTAATGCAGTTTCCGGACTATTTGTGTCGACTTTGGATATCAAACTTGAAACCCGTGGATACAAGACAATAATCGTTACCACTTATTCACAGTGGTTGAAGGCAGGTCTTTTGCCATGGTAAATCTATACTGACCTTCCGTGCACGAAAACAATCTCGTAAGGTCGGTTTACTATGGGTTCTGGACCACTTGTGCCTCCAAATATAAAGCCAACTTATGATCTCTTGCTTACAAGCTAGTAAGCTTGGTATCTTATCTGCAAATATCGGAGCCGGATCCCTCATGGTCAGGATGCAGTGATGATGCCACCATTCAATAGATGGAGACATTCTCCTGAAATTAATTTATCATGGGTTCTGAACCATTTATTTCATCATGAATCTAATCCTGAAACAAGGCAAAAAGCGCTTCTATACGCTACTTTTGTTAGTTTTCTCCATATATTATCAGTAAACGTGTTTCCAAGCAGTCTTTCCCTGCAAATCTTAACAATGAAAAAGGCTAAGTGTATAAAAATAATCCTAGCGGGTTAATAAAAGAAGCTAAATAGCTCTTTCAAGCCGAAACTCAAGTCTACTTTTTTCCTTTCCGACACTAAAAGGTAAGCTCATATAATACACAAATACCGTACGTTTGGGTTGTAGGCTTTCATGTAGGTGATTTACGGCGCTTCCGAAATACCACTATTGATCATTACAACGAACAAAGCATTTTAGTTATTCTTTACGCAGGTGTTCTGTCTGAAGGTTCCAGAGGCAAGGTGAACCAATCCTGGTTTGCCAATAGATCCCGTATAAACACGAACTAAAGCGTAATTACGGGTCCCTAAAACACTTGAATCCTATCCCAAAACAAGACAACAAGCGTTTTTACAAACTAAACTTGTCTGTTTTCTCCTCAATTAATGTATAAACAATTAATGTATAAATGCGCTTTCAATCACTCTTTTCTCGGTAAAACTTCCCTTTCAAGATATTTTATGCGAAATCGTGTTTTTCGCGTTAAATCTTCATGAAATTACAATAAGCAGTCTATTTTCTGGTTAAAATATGTATAGCAAGTACTTACATTGGACAAAATGCACAACAAAAGTACGAATAACACCTTTTGTGTACTTTCTGAACACAAAATTACACAAGATTCTGCATCTTGCTGGTTAAAACCACGTTCAATCGTATAAACATGTGCAATAATATATAGATATAGACACAGATGCAGATATACAAATAAAGATATATGTATAATATACACATAATGTGTTATATATTATAAACACGCAATACCAGAGTACGCTGATCTTTAATTTCGTAAAAAAAGTGGAAATAAAAACAACAGTGATTGAGACCATTCCTCTCGGCATTCGTTTCAAATCCATATTTGTTTCCTTTTTCCTTCTCCGCAAGACTTCCAAATAGGCTAACATTCGAAAACTTGTCTCTCTTCCCCTACCCTTTATACTATTGCTTAACATCTGAGAAACACATTCGAAGTCACATTTTCAAGTTTTTTCTTTCCAAGTTTTTTCGAAGCGGTCTTTGTCTCGAGCAGAAACTGGTTGACCTTGGCAACGAGATTTGGAAAGGGTGATGCTTACATTTGTTTCTCGATTTTTCAACCGCCCCGCCTCTCTCTCTATCATTCTTTCCTTCAGTCGCATTCGAATGCGGGCTTCAACCAGTCTAATTTATAGCGTGGTTCATTTTTTTTCAACCTTTTTCGAAGTGGTCTTTGTCTTCAACTGAAACTGGTTGACCTTGAGGTTCAAAGTCGAACGAAACTGGTTGACCTTGACTGCTACAAAGTCGAAGAGTGTGGGGAGTTTCGAATTCGAACAGGTGGCTTCAAAGTTCCAATTTCCTGTTGGGAGGGGGTGAGGTGAAGCCAATTCTCCACAACCTGGATGACCTTGACATTAAAATTCAAGGAGCACGATTTTCAAATTTGAGCAGGTGGCTTTCAAATTCGAATTTTCTGTGGGGTGGGGGCTCTGCACAATTTGGGTGATACGGGGAGTGGGGTAACCTTTCATAATTCCCTTCCAGACCCTCATTAGTACGCAAGACGAGTTTTGAATTTCTTCGAATTCGGGCAGGTGGCTTCCAAGTTCCAATTTTCCGAGGAGGGTAAGGTCAAGTCGTTCTAAAACAACCTGTGTGATACGGGGAGTGGAGGAAACTATAACAATTCCCCACTAGACTCTCATTAGTATGCAGGACTGGTTTCGAATTCGAGCAGGTGGCTTGAAAGTTCGAATTTTCTTTTAAGTCCTTCCGAAAGAACTTGGGTGGTCTAATTTATGGTTATGAGATCGAATTTTGACACTGATTGATGTTATCTGGTTCGAATTTTGACATTTAAGGCTTTTTTAAATTTACGATACGCACAATTTGTCCCATCTCTACTGCGGATGGTCTTTGCTCTTGTAAAACTCTCCCATCACGTCATGTAGGTAATTTCCACTACCCGTTACAGGAATAATTTCTTGCAACTACTTTCTTTCCTGAAGTGAAAGGCAGCCGTTTTAAATTTTTAAATGAAAGAATATTTCAAGTTGGAAAATTTCAAGATAAAATTTATCTGCTCGAAAGAGCTTCTTAAAATTCTTTTCCTGAATTTTATTTTTAACTGGATTGAATTAGAAGTGGAGTGAAATAAATGCATTTTCCTGAAATAATCTCCAAGAAATAAGGATAATAATTCTCTATTTTTTCGCTTTTGTGATTCTGAAAAGTAACCGATACTTTAAATCAGCCTGCTGGCTATTCTGAGCAAAGATTATCCAAATTCCCCCAGCCCAATCCAGTGCATGTGCAAGTAGTACGTTATTGTGATTATATAAAAGAAACTCACTTACAAACGTATGACAAGTCTAGTGTATAATTTTCAATTTTACACCATTTCTAAAACAAGGAAATGCCTGAGGAATGATGTCCTTTAGCGAACGCTCTTTCAGTGAGAGGAAAGAATGTAGCAACCAAGACCTTTGCCTACGTGCTGTGGTCATATTTACCTAGTGGAACTTGAACAATCCGTGAAAAATGTCAGTGAGTACGATGGCAGAAAGAGTCGAACCTGTCTGCCTACACAATGCCGATCTAAAGTTCGTGAGCCTAAGCAAGGAATTACGGAAGCTGGAAATGTTTTATTGCTTGCTATTCTACAAAGTAGATTAATATTCAGCCAGTCCTTTCATGTTATTAATTTCCATTAACGAAGCCCTACCTATCCAATCTCAACGAGATTAAAGAAATTCTTTGTTAGTTTCAGAATATTACAAACTACTATAGTTTTCCCATAGAGAATGTCAAAGTTGTCTTGAATCACTTAAGTTTCAAGAAAGAGAATTTCTGCGCACCCTATTTCACCATTTAATGATTTCCTTGCGTTTGAACAGTGTCTTTCAGGGGTGATCAGTATTGGAGGTTTTGCCCCAGGAGCACGAAAATACGGGACAGACTCTGGCCAACCTAGCTTCTTACATCCTCTATCCGGCCCCCAGGTGAAAATAATTGATGACCTATTCCTGACTGCCTAGTGTTTAATGTTACAGCCAAATCTCCCTTTTGGTGGTATGCAGCCAGTCGAAAAGTAGTATTAGTAGTATTTTGGTACGATACCCTATGATCAAGAGCGAATAACGACTTATAAAATCTGTCTATCCTTGCTTATCTATCCTGTAATGATCGAAAAAATATTTTTATATTCTCTCAAAGATGCAAAAACCCAGGCCCCGTGGTCCAGGAGTAATGCTTTGGTAATTGGTAAGCATGCAGGTTCGAACTTCCACGGCCGACCATTCTGACAGGTTTCCAGGGTGTCCCTTGCTTTCACCAGGTAAATACTAGGGATTGTACCTTAAGTAACTATTTGAAATTCGAATACAAAGTTAATGACTCTCCACTAGTTCGAGTAGATTCTATTACTGATGTTGGTGTAACCATTATATCTAACCTGTCATTCGACATGCACATAAATCGCCTTGTTAGCGAAGCTTACAGGAACCTCGGGTTTGTAATGAGGTTAACTAGCGATTTCTCGAATATTAATGTCTTAAAAACTTTATGTACAGCGTATGTTAGGTCAAAGTTAGAATACGCAGCAATAATATGGGATCCTAATACACAGAACTCTTGGCAAACTGAAACTATACAGTCTAAATTTGTACGATTTTTGACATACAAAGAAACTGGAATATATCCTAAATTTGAAAAGTACTTAGACCTGGTACATAAGTACAGGTTACAATGTTTTGAAAACAGAAGAGTTCATTTTCATTTAACTTTCCTACACAAACTCTTACACAGTAAAATCGACTCAGAAAACTTATTATCTGAATTAGCGCTGTATGTACTGCATAAAGAAACTAGACCGCGTAAAGCTGTCTTCCACTTTTCGGCCCAAAGAACTAAAGCAATGGACATATCGCCTCGCCTCCTCTTAGGAGAATGTGCTCATTATATAATTGTATATTTAAAGAATGTCCTGAGATTCATATATTTAACATAAATATGAGAGAATTCCATTCTTATATAAAATAATTAATACTTTATGCAGAATATGTTACTATGCAGCTCCAAATATGTATGTTATACCTATGTAGAAAATGTCATATATGTATGTTGAACACCACAATTAGTCTATTAACCTGTTGTGTTCAATAAATAAATAAATAATGTTAATAAGTAAGATTCTGGCTGACACCTTCTCCATTCTCTACCTACTATATCCTCACCTGAGATAAAGATGCCAAAAGACCATAAATAAATTAAAACTCAAAGAAGCAAAGTTCATAACATTGCCCTGTTAGGAGACGCTGGCTTGCAATTGGATGAACCCAGTGACTTTTCTTTTCGCGTTTTATCCTTCATCTTACATTAAGAGCAGCCAACCGCGGTAGCCTAGTGATCTCAGGCGTCAGGGCAGCGTCTCCAAAGTTCTGGATTAAAATTCCGGCTTGGGCATGGTTGTTTTTATATTCTGGAGACTTGACATCTGGTGGAATTGAGACGGAAAAGTCATCAGTTACAGAAATGGCCCTAAATACGAACTTTGTAGTCGTTATACACAATCAGAGCACAACATGCAGCTATCCATTTCGGTGATGAATAACTAAAATATCCTTTTACGGAACCTAAAAATGTTAGTGATTTTTTTATTTCTCATTTTTAATCACCAACACGCATCTAGACTAACTAAGCTCCCAACACGTATCTAGACTTCCATCATTCGATACAGCACAGTAAATAATTATACCTGTGTTCCTCCTAACTAAACACTACTGAAAAAAAATTGTTATTGACGCACTGACTTGATTGATTCCTGCGTAAATGCACTTTTTTAATCCTAAATATTGTTCCAAAGTAATACGTTAATTACATTTGAGAACAGTAGTGTATGTGCCACACAAATAAAGCAATGTGAACACTTTAAAAAGAAACTTGCGTTTAACTTTTTACAACTGGTAAAAGTTCTAAGCAATCATTTCTGATTCTGACCGTAATTTAATATCATTTCCAAAAGACCAACAGCTTTATAACAAACATGCGGCATACTTGTCATTCTGTAATGGCATAACAGTTGTGGGCACCCGTATCTACTACATATAATTAATACGTGTAAACAGTAAATCACTTGCCACTTTGTAATCCATTTCCTGGAATTTTTACGGTGAATCACGAAGAACGGTAGTTCTTCGAGTGACGCTAAGCAACGTGTCTGTTAGCGGCACTCACATATATACAGCTAATTTCGGACCTAGCAAACTATAAGCCCGACTTTGGTGCTTGAAGTTGTATTTGAAAGCCCTTTGCCATACTAATACACAGAAAAAATGGATCGGTAGGACCTCGCACGGAACACCTAGGGCGGTTTAAAAAAGATCACAATTTCACATTTCTCATGATAGCACTTACCACAGACCATATAGGCGGACGAAGCTTGCGGAATCGTAAACTACGCTTCAATACCTTTCAAACGGTGTATCACACGTCAAAATCGGTGAAGAAGTTCAAAAGTTCTTTTTAGCCCAATCACAGAATTTTCACAAATTATAGAAAAGGGCCTCCGTCGTTCTGTCTGTCTTTTTGGCTTAGCGCAAAATGGTTGGTACTGGCGGTTTTGGGGGTCAATTGCGGGCCCCAACAACTTAGGATAAATCGAAGCTTATTTTGTTCATAGGAGTTACCGTTTTCGAGATATGGCCCAGAATATTCTGTACCATAACTCGAAAACGGTATAGAAACCCCTTCGGAGTAAAGACAAGAGTGACGCAAGAATTCTACTCACAAAAGAAGTGATATCCATTTTGCTAGTTACTTTATTTGTGTCACTATGGCGGAAGGATACTATATCTCCTAATTTTATTACAAAGGAAACACTTCCATCACACAAAGAAAGTAACTCGCAAAATGGATATCACTTCTTTTGTGAGTAGAATTCTTGCGTCACTCTTGTCTTTACCCTGAAGGAGTTTATATACTGATCAATTACACACCAAAATATTATTTTATCTTATACGGCTCTTTGTATTTATTTTTTCAGTCTTATGATTGACTACATTCTGTTTTGCAGATTTTGAACAAAAAAAGGACTTAAATTGTCTCAGAAAAGGTCTGCCCGGGACACGGGACTTTGAAGGTTCAAAACGGCACAGTCCCAGGCAACCCAGGACGGTTGGGCAATCCTATCCAGCAGCCTCACACTCTGACAACTAGTTTCTTTTTAGTCGCACTGGAGGAACGGTACCTTCAAACTGGGCCCTGTCCGACTTCCTTGCTACATCTTCTACCCTATCCTATCCCGTCTGTGCGAAAGATACCTAAATACTATATATAAAATTCAAAAAGAAGCGGGAGGGGAAGGGAAAACAATTTTGAAATAGTAACTCATTTACCCTATTGTTTTTCTCCAGTTTGATCATTTTAAAATCCAATTGAATGTTTCTCCCACTCTTGTTTATTATATCAAACAGCTGTTTAATAATTAATACTCCCAAGACATTTAAAGTGGTATCTCTTATTCTTCTTGGAACTGCTTAAATATTAACTGCTAGCAGTAAATGGATATTACACAATAAAAGTAGTATTTGGAATTGTTAATCTAAATGATATTCGCCTATGCTCTGTTTGCTATGTATATTTCTGAGGTGGCGAGAAAGGTATTATCGTATGTTTAGTGCGGCTGTGGAAGCTTTTGGCTTTCATGTATTTGTTTTTTCTTCTTCTTCTAATCAAGGCCATTGTCAGAGCTACTCAACAACACACGTCTGTCGAATTGAATGTGTCGCATATTTGGGATTTTACTGTATAATATTTTTTTTTTATTTTTATTTTTTACCTTATGCGACCAGTCAGCCATCA
>JAGDQP010033156.1:3481-20845 GCA_022664845.1 Lepisma saccharinum
TTCTTTGAAATTTAAATACGCTTGAGTTACGAGGCTATAGAGTTAAACTAATAGATGTTTATATATTAATAAAAAATAGGTAAACGTATTCCCTGTGCAATGTGCACGCGTCGTGAATGCCGCATAGGGGATGTGAAGGTAGCGCTCTGCATATTCTTGACCAACGCCACGAAGTGAAGTGTGGTGATTAGTCTCACGCTCGAGCGCCTTTACCTTCTAAGGTGCCAAGGAATACCAAGGACTCAATTTAATAGGAGGTTGGGTGCACTTGAAAGCGCCAAGAATGGAAGCATTGAAGAAAAGACTCCAGCGTCCTGGCCGGGATTTGAATCCGGGCAGCCCGATTCATAGTCAGATGCGCTACCTCCTGAGTCATGGAGACTCCTCCAAAAATCTGTAAATAAATTTCTACACTCTTCAACGCATCGTCTATTCTGAACTACGGACATCGCCAGGAATTATAACAAACGTAAATAATGGAACTTAGATAAGGAAAAAAGGTGCTTATAAGTATGGAAAAGTACTTAACAGTATTTTCTCACTGTGTACAGTGTGACCAGATATAATAGAAGGTCTATTTTTTGTATTATTACAGAACACTAAACAAGTTTTAGGAAAGGAAACGAACTTCTATTTAAATTGCCCTATCTGTAAGCACGAGACGATTTTTTTGCTACGATAACACAGTTTTCTTGAGCGGTCCTATTGATGTATGAATCTGTTCTACGGGTGATCTTATAAGAAATAATTCATGGTTAGTACTATGTAGAAGTTTAGGTAGTTCTAAAACTGGATTAGCAGTTTTGGAGTCTCTGATATGTTTTCTGAATCTGAATGTAATATAATCTTTCTTCACACCACATATGGCCCGTTCCATCTCAATTCAGGCAGGAGATGTACTGGTCAAGTCATAGATCTTGGTCATTCTTTCGTTATG
Organism: Lepisma saccharinum; assembly: GCA_022664845.1. Classification (NCBI taxonomy): domain Eukaryota; kingdom Metazoa; phylum Arthropoda; class Insecta; order Zygentoma; family Lepismatidae; genus Lepisma; species Lepisma saccharinum. The sequence continues at coordinate 4,419 of JAGDQP010033156.1, forward strand.
AGTTCTTTATGGAAATTTAAGAGACCTACATTTTTTATTTCCCCGAAACAAAAATTTATACCGAGATATTCCTACTTAAAGATCATTATTGAAGCTCAAAACGTGGTATGCTACACTACTTTAAACAAATCATATCTTGGCAACTAATTAATATAAAGAAGGGTGACAGACATGTTGTTTGTAATGTCAAAAGATTACTCCCGGGTTGTTTGTACAGGCTGAACAGAAATTCTGACAACTTTGAAGAAATAAATCACGGATTTCGTTTTTTTATCATCCCTTCCGTAACGAAGTACGTACTTCTTTACAACTTTGAATAACCACTTCTAGGTACATTATCGCAAAAATTCCTTAACCCTGGCGGGACCAGGGAGGGGTGGGGGTGGGGTTAAAATCTGGGTTTTTCATCTTGAATTTTTGTGATACCTTTCTCCATATTTTTATTTTGTGTCAGTAAGTGTTTAAAATATTACTTTCCATGAATGAGACAAATCTTTCTCCTTTGTTTTCTTTCTGAATAATAAGTGAAAATCCGTTGGTGGAGACAAAATAACCCCCTCTTGGTCCAATTACGGACTTTGAATTTTAAGAATTTTTCGTTTAGTTACTGCCTTTAGCTGGCAACTGTTTATCTATAGTTGACAAATGACTGTCTACTCTTCACTATTAGCTGTGGAAGGGTAACACTCATTTTTAGAACAGTTGTACAGGTTGTGAAGTTTTGAGGGCGTTATATAACAAATAATGAGTAAATACTTGTCGGAAAGAGAAACAGCAGATGAACTTTCTCATGTTCATATTTATGAAAAGCTGTATTTCTTAACCCGTAACCTTGGACGTGGGGTAGAGTCTACCCCAGTGATTTACACTTTTAGTGTTAGTTCAGCTATCCGCCACCACAAGAAGAAGCGCTGTTCTCTACCTTTCCGTTAGTTGCTCGTTGATCGTTAGATATGATGGGTGCTTCGTTGAAGGGTGTAAAACTTAACTTATATTGCTGTAAATTTCGGGTGAAGTAGAAAATACCCCACGTCGCAATTAACGTAGCTGATATTGGTGTTTGTTATTTTGCTTTTAAAGGAAAAATTAAGGCTTGCACATCAAAATACCGGGTGTGAACTGATGATCAAGGTTTTAGTGAGTGGGAAGAGAGAGCTATGTTGGCGAAAGAAAGTGACTTTAGTAACAAAAGCGAAGGAGTAAGTATCTGGGGTAGAATCTACCCCACGTCCAAGGTTACGGGTGAAACGTATGTCTCAATATTGCTTAATGTCAAACTTGTTGAAAATAAAAACTTATTTGCATAACAAATAGTCAACTTGTATGTTATACTGATAGCATATATTTCCCAGAAAGAATAAAAGTAATTTGGTTCTCTAATGTTACACAGGCTATTAAATACGGCTCAGTTTTTGAGTGGGGTAAAAAATACCCCACCTCCAAGTTAGTGCGACAAAATTCGTATGTCCCAGGTTACGGGTTAATTAAACTAATTTTCACACCAATAAGAACTCGTTTGAATACAATACAAGGGTAGACATTTTTTAACCCCCTCGGTCCACAGTGAAATGCGTTGATGCTTGGTCCTGCAAGGGTTATTATTTTCACTGTAAAAACAAGGAAAAGTTGGTAGCTTCTGAAAATTTGGCCACGTTTGGACGTGATTTTCTAAATATATATATATATATATACAGTTGAGGCATTTGTGTTCTAAAACTTGACCAAGTTTTATTATCGACCAGTCATCGGTTTAGGTTTTATGGCTAAATGCTTCCTCCACAAAATTAAATTAAAATAATAAACGCGTTTTTATTTATTTATTTTATAAAATGACGTCCAAATATGGCGAACATTTCAAAATCAAACCAACTTTCCGGGCGGTGACAGAAAGTAAAGAAAACCTGACTATAATTAAGAGCAGCTTCCTTACCTTACAGAGTGGTACATTGGTAAACTGGAGACCCTGGCTGCATATTCATTCTCCAATACATGACAATAAATAGTGTTCCCTAGAATTTCTTCATTCATCAGAATCCCTCGAACGAAGTCGTCGCCGGTTTGAAAATCAAAATTATCTGAAAAGAGCGGTGGCACAGCCGCCGAGCAGATGCTAATCTGGGTATCCATCAAATCGTAGCAAACCTCCACGTTTGGGCGATCCAAAAATATGTCCTGAAATATTACACACGTTTCAAATATCCAGAAAATAAAATACTACATTAATTGAAGACTACAGGGAAAGAACGTGCATTGTTCATTTCTGGCTAAATTGAGATAATCTCTCTACGAAGGACCTTCATAATAAACTATGATGCATGAAGAGACTATGTATAGTCCGTCTATTACAAGTAAATCTTAATTTGATGTTCAGGTATACGCAATGCTAATTCTGAACTTTTGAACTCAACGAAATGAACAAAACACGTTTTATTCCCTTCGAAATCTACCTAAAAACAAAAACTTTTGAATATTAAATACTAAATTAATTGGAACAAACTGACAGGGCAATCTCTTAGAGATAAACTACCGAAGCGACGCTCCGGCACCACCACATCCCTTGTGATACCTCCACCCAAATTATTAATTTTCTTCTCTTTTATAGCATTTACGCAACTATGGCTCAGGCCAAATTCTTGTTTGATATTCCACCTCTTTCACACATTTCCTTCTAAAGAAATAATAATTATGGCTTTATTCTACAACCATTACAGTAATTTTATTATTTCACTACTGGTATAAACATTTCCTTTGAGCATGTACTTAGGATAACAAGGCTTTTAAAAAAGCAGCACTTAAATAACAATAGACATAAAAACGAAAAGATGATGAGATCGAAATGTGCCCTAAACAGAACATGAATATACGTCGTGAAAATGGTTCTCCTAAGTTATGCGTTTTACTGAAACGGATCGGGACTTTGGGAATACACTATGTAGTCCTTTGTATAATTACACTTCTTTTCAAATAAAAAAAGAATTTAAAATAGCTTTCGAAACTGCACAAGGAACCTAACTATGAAAGACACCTGACCAAGAAAACTGTTAGTTTTCGACTTACAGAACCTACATAGCTCAAGTCAAGTCCTCTTAAAAAAAAAATCACAAGATTATGCAGAAGAGAAACTAAAGAACCTGCCATTAACTTTCAAGCAAACCGGAAAATGATTACAGAACTACTTTTGATGCACTGTTCCACTGAATCAATTTTATTTGAGTAACCAAGAGTAGGGGTTTCAAAAAAACAAAAAAACAAAAAAAAACGGGTATTTTAGAAAAAACCTAGCCCATCTGGGCTCAGGCGGGTTTTTCGGGTTTTATTGGGCTTTTACGGGTTTAATTGGTTTTTCTCTGGTTTTAGAAATAAAATGTAAATGCATGTAAACGTAAAGCTGTGTACAGACCTCAATAGCCGAGGCGGTAAAGGTGTGTCACTACTGTGGAATGGGGAGGGAGGCTTGGAGCAGGCCTGTTCTGTTTGGGGGTGATCTCACTTTAAGGTATGTGCACTAGATGAAGAAACGGATACTTATAGATAAGATAAAATGAATTGTATGGGCAGTAACAGCACTATGGCTTACGCCCTTCCCGTAGATACTTACAGGTCCCGGCATTCTGCCATTTACAGGTGAGAGAGGAAAATGAGGGAGAACCTCATTCGGGATGGTCTCACTGATGCGCCTGAGCAGGGTCTGATTTTTTTATTTCTTTGAAGGCCTTTATAAAGACAACTTTGGCTCAGGCCAAAAGAATGATGGGAGAATTGGTGGAATAAGGAAAGTGGGAGGAGACGGAAGAACCCAGAGAAAACTCATGTACAAGGTATTTTTTCACCACAAAGCCCACATGACACAAGCCGGGATCAAACCAAGGACCCCCCACACCAGAAGTAAGCAAGCGCTCTATCACTGAGTCACAGCGGCCCAAGTAGGATCTGAATTCCTTCCCAGTGTCACTTGTCCGTTCGGAACACCAACCACCAGACCATAACAGATGGAGTACGCAGTCCTTGTAGTCCAGGCGGTAACGTCGCGCATTTCGGATCGACAATGGGTAGGTACGTGGGTTCCAGCCCCACAGCCAACTATTCTGACAGATTTTCCAGGGTGTCCCCTCCGTTTCATCAGGGGAATGCTGAAATGAAGAAAATGGACCTTAACAAAGACCTTACTAAACTCGAATACTTCCTTGTTTTTAAATATCCTAAAGTGTTGTAGATTTTAGATATGAATGTTATTCTAGAATTATAATGACATTCGAGATTGCATTTTATCAATCTAAAGTGCAATGATTCTCATTATTTCATATTTCTATGAAGTCCCCTCATTTAAGTAACCATTTAAAAACAACAATTAATGAAAAACCCAATGGCTTTTTTCAAGTGGGCCCAACCCGAAAAAAAAAAACTGTTATTTTTTTCAGGTGGCAAGCCCTGCCAAGAGCCCGATTACTTTGGGCGTTCTATTTAAAATTATTTTTCAGTTTCGTGTAAGACAATGCCAGGATACTTATTTGATCGAAACTCGGTGGTTCAAGTTTCTCCTAAAGAGAAAACATAAGTAGACTCACTACTTGGTCTGCTGTACGAAGCGTCCAGTGTCAAGGTCTGGGAGTGTAGGGTTGCTCTGGCATAGAAAAAAGTGGGTTTATACCGTAGCTAATCCAGGGCATGTTTTTGCAGTTCTCAGTCTCCTAGTCTTTTAAGAGTGCGGAAGCCGAAAATCGCTTCGGCACAAGTTAGGACTCTAAGGGAGTGAAAGGTAAAACTCCGCACAGCATCTCGTCCAGGTTAATCGTATGGGACCTTATTCGAGGGCTTTGCTGGTCTTTTCTTGCGAATGGCTTGTCGTATGGGCATTTCAGGGATGCTGTGGAGTAGGACTCGGGAGTTAATTATTTCTGATTCTTTAAGAAGTTAATATGCAGGTGAAATAAATAATGGCGGTCCTGAGCGGAAACAAGCTAGGTGCAATGTTACCACAGTATGTTGCGAAATGGAATGCTGTTGCCAGATACTAAAAACAGAAGGACTTCGAGGAACAACTGTGTGTTTGGTTATGTGTATCAATATATTTATTATTTTAAAAAAATGAATAAATGTTTTAAAAAATATAATGACGTTTTATTGCATTTTATTTATGTCAAACCACGATTTATTTAACATGCCTTGATATAAATTTAGTGCTGGTTGTTTTTATGAACAAGAATGCTTTCAAAAACCATTCGCTTTATATAATATCGTGGCATCGGTTATTTAATATGTGCTAACTTTTAGATGATTTGAGAGGCCAGATGTGGGAAATTCATTCCTTCCTTCCTCCCTCCCCCCCATCTAATCCAATCTCTCTCTCTCTCTCCTGGCAAGTGATCTGGTAAACTCCACAACCTGTGTTTTCTAAATATAGTAACTTTTAAACTGGGTGGAACTTTTATTTAATGCTTCGGAAGGGAGGAGAGCGGGTATCAACTTATTTTGACAAACACTGTTTTCAGTCTGTCGGTAACAAACTTCTCAATGTTTTATCTTCTTTTTTTTCTGCTTTTATAATGTTTCGATTGTGCGCACTGGTAACATATCCATTTTGTTGTCCTATCCGTGTTACGTAGTCAACTTCTGTGTTTAAATTTTGGTTTGTTGCGCAAAGGTTGACGGCACGTAAAAAGAATTTAATCCAAATGTTAGATTTCATTTGTGCAGGGTGGCCTGATTTAGCATGTATATATTGTTCTCCTGAGACAGGTTTCCGATATCCTGAAGTTTCAAATTTATTATTTTGTCTGTGTATTTGTAAATATAGAAAACTGATACCGCCAATGGTGTAATTTTAATGTTCCTGTTAATACTGTTGAGTTGTGCAAGAAGAAATTTTATTTGTTTGTCTTCCCATTAAAAGAATTAACGTGTCATCAACATACCGGTAATATCTGATTGTTTTTAACTAAGGATTATATAAATTCGCTTCCTAAGGTCCTGAATTTTATTTTAAGTCCTTTAGGTAACTTTGGCTCAGGCCGTATGGATGAGATGAGAAGTGAATTGGTGGAATGAAGAAAGTGGACGAGACGGGAGAACTCCGAGAAAACCTACGTACAATGTGTTTGTCCACCACAAAGCCTACATGGTATCAGCTGAGATCTAACCGAGGACCCCAAGAACTAGAGGTGAGCGTTCTACTACTGATCCACCGCGGCCCACTCCATCTGTACGTGTACGTTCTTGCCCGTGGCATCGTTTGTTCCCCATATTGTGCTCAGAAGCTTCTCTAAATGAACTGGTCTTGTTTACTCTTCATGACTTAGGACAGGGTTACCTGATAAAATGTGGCAGTAAAAATAAAAACAAAAAGAAAATAAAAAATTCCGATCGCAGTACTTACAAGAGGGAAAGAGATCTTCTTGACGCCAGAGACCTTGTGGTGTGTTAGTACTCTGTTTGTGGTAGGATCAATGCTTACAACCATATCACTTTCTGGGCAAAGGGATCGGTGCGCAGGCGTCGCTCTCTGCAAGATCATAGTCATTACAGCCCCTCGGTCTGACTTTTGCCTCTTCCTGAAATTCCAAAATTTCATCGGATTAACAGCAAAGAAATCATGAAAGCAGTACACATAGCCTAAACTTTGTCAATTGTTTGCTTTGCCTTGAATTAATTCTTCAGTTGCTTTCCAAGGACACCAAAGACAAACCCTTCGCTTTACACGGAACACAAACTCTAATCACACCTGGAACACCCAAGAAAATCAAATAGCTGCTGTCTTCTTCTCAGTAAGGAAAGAAGTGTACCAAGCTGAGATTACTGATGATCATATCACAGCTACATGAATTTGCTGAATCCGAAGTACGACTAAATTTTGTAAACGAAATAGAATGAACAAACGTTTACCTCTATTCTTTAGCCTACTGGAGTTCTGTTAGAAGCACAGACTACTTCAAACACATTTAAAGCAACGTTAGAAGTATTTCCACACAGTAGATCCATACACAAAGAAGGTGTTTGCTAGATTCTACATTAAACACTCTTCTGTGGTTAAAAATGTTGTCATTCTTTATTTAAAACATCCTTGTTTTGATACGATGATTATTAAAAGTTCAAACAAAAGCAACTCATATTCTTCATGAGGACAAGATCTGTCGTAATGACCTGTTTATTTTTAAAAAAGTAAGCCACAACTCTTTGAACTAGTGATTAGGCTGCCCTTCGCTTAGATTTAAAAATCAAGGGAGCTGTGAAGAAAAATAAAGCTTCGTATTCAGCTCCACCATATTAGCAGAGAGAAGCGACATGAGCACTACCATGCTTTTTATAGCTGACCTTCCGGACTAAGGTTTTCCATGGATTCCCTCAGTTTCACCAGGCGATAACCAGGTAAATGTCGGGATGGTACCTTAAGGTTCTGGTCTCTACATTCCCCAACATCGTTCTAAGCGAAAGATGGCTGAAGGACATAAATAAATTCAATTCAATTAAGGCTGCTTAGCACTTAGTTCTTTTTATTATCATCATCTTACTTTTTAGTGTAATTTAAACTTTCAAAGTTTTTTAATACACATTTATTTTCTCCTGAAGATGTTCTTGTTACTAGAAACCTAGAATACACAACAGTTCAGATAAAAAAATGTACATTCAATTTACTGACAGGTTCTAAACAAACAGTTACAATGTTGGTTTCATTATAATGTTATCATCATTTAAGTTTTGTTACCGTAGATCGGGGTAACTTTGTCCAGTAAATAGCATTTGTCGGTAACTGCAAAGCAGGCAGAAAATATTAAAGTAATTAATCTGAGTATAGGGGCTCCATAGTCTAGTGTTAGAGCGTTGGACTCATGTCCGCGAGGTCCCGGGTTCAATTCCCGGCTGGAGTCCCACTTTTCGGCGTTCAACCAGCGTCGTGAGGCAAACTGGGGAGTCACGTGAATAAAGACGTGACGGTCAATCGGTCTAGAAAGCCCCTGATACGCGCGCAGGGCTGACCACACAGCCGTCACCCAGGTGGACGCAGTTCCACCAAACGCGGACAGATGGCGTTGGGACAGACTCAGGGCCTATCGGCCTGTCACGCCAGTGGTTAATTACTCTGAGTTATTTACCATTGACAGAGAGGTTAATTGCACACATTCTGGAATGTTTACACACTGGTAAGTACGTCCAAAAGCAATAAAAAAAAAAATAGTTTGCTTAGCAACTACTTAACACATTAAAGTTTGGTCTTGGGACTTTTAAGGTAACTAGCTGAAAGCTACTGGCTCGCCTTTTTTTTTTTCTATGGTAAGGTATGTTACTGGGATGAAGCTCGTGAATTGTGGTTGCAAAATATTGCATACTTTGTTTCCTACAATTGTTTTTCGTTTTCTTCCGCCTCGTTGGGGGTAACATTGTCCACCCAGAATTTGAGAGAAATACCACGGAATCACCAGAAAGGTCTGTCAAAAATCTTACAAAAAGGTCAACCGATGAGGACATTTGCAAAATCCATCGAGGAAGTGACAAGTGGTGCATGATCAGAGCGTATCCTCGTTCAACATTGCGCTGCAAACTTAACGCGAAGCATAAAAAATGAGCTGGAACTCCTACAGTCTATTCCGCTAAAGAAGAACAGTTGCTGGTGGCCAGCGTCCATCGCTGCTTCAAAATGGGGGTTTCCATTAGTCCCAACTGATGTTCTGTTTCAATCAAAATGCACCACGGAATTTTGCATTACAGTTATTTATTACAGTTATCTGAATCTCAGAGTTGCCGTAGCGCGTCTGACTACGGATCGGGCGGCCCGGGTTCAAATCCCGACCAGGACACTGGAGATTTTTCTCAGTGTTCCCATGCCTGGTGCACTCAGCCTCCTATCAAATTGAGTACCAGAGTGTCCTTGGTACTCCTGAGCACCTTGGGAAGGTAAAGGCGGTCAAGCGTGGGACTGACCACCCCACCTCACTTCGTACCGTAGGTCAAGAAAATGTGGAGCGCTACCTCCACATCCCACATGCACCGTTCACGGTGCGTGCGTATCGCACAGGGGATAGCTTTACCTCTTTTTATCTGAATCTCAAAACCTAGACAAAAATACTATTCTAGAGATAACGTTGTGCAGTGAATTGGTTTCTGTAATAAAAACAGCGGTGTACAAAGTTACTCCAACCACCGGTGTAACTCTGTCCACACTTACTTATTTTTTTAATTAAATAATATGTTAACTAAATCTAAAATGGAAACATGTATTGATATCGCTTTGTCTAGAGCTTTAAAAGGCATTTATCTTATTACACTCTGCGAAGAATTACGGACTTTATAAGGCAAAACTTGCATTTTTGGTACAAGGTTACCCCGATCTACGGTAGCACATTCTGAAAACACACTATCATTTGCCACTTCATGAGAGAATTGCTACTTACTTGTGTAACTCCAGTATAGGCAGCAACTGCACATTGGCCACTACATCTCCATACAGTAATATAAAGTCACTCCGAATCACTCCTTTGGCATCCAAATCTCGCAACGCATCGCCCACCGATCTACAATCTTCGGATACAATTATTGTTATAACCATGGGAGACAGTCTCTCGCTCCACTTCGACTTACTACAAAGGAAAACAAACTAGTTTTACCACGACACGAACCTCTAAATCTTGCTACAAAACAAATGACACGCTTTTTGAAGCCGATTAACATTTTATCCATGAATATATATATATATATATATATATAAAAAGTGATACTCACTATTCATTGCGTTTCCTATACTGTATCTCACTTCCTCGACTGCGGTTTCTACACTGAATTCCACTTTCCTGAGTGCGTTTCCTTCACTGACTCCCAGCCTTTATCATCATTATTACTATTTACTGTACTCAGCTCAATTTTCAACACAGAACACTCTCACCAAAACACACCTCCCATCAGTACTTGCGCACGAGCAGAGCGTCCTCAATTGTTTTCGATGTGGATGTCCACCATTTTGCTTTTCTGTCTTCCGCTGAGGATGGCTTTCAGCCGCAATATATAGTGTTAATTAAGAAATTGTACACGTGGCCTTGATCAAGAAACTACGTAAGTACAATTCCTTTCTTCTCCATACAAATTTCACCTATTATATATATCTCACTTTTTTTTCGGGGTCCGTTTTCTATACTGTATCCCACTTTCCTGACTACGTTTCCCTTACTGAGTCCCAGTTCTATGATTTTTTTTTTTGTACCCGGCTCAATTTGCAACACAAATTCAATTTCCTTAATCCCTTTCCCATGAATACTTGCGCATGCAAAGACCGCCATCACTTATTTTTGATGTAGACGTCCGCCATGTTGTTTATCTGTCATTTTAACTTGTGAACGTGTGCGAAACGAACTTCTTGATTCTCTTCTACTGATGACGCATATGCAAAAATTCTAAGTATCTCTACAGTGTTGAGTGTGTATTGTTAACGTGATTCTCGTCAAGATATTAAGTAAATACAATCCCTTCTCTTTCAGTTTAAATTTTACCTATTATATTGCCTATCCGACCTTCTCATATATATATATATACACATCGTCGTCGGAACTGCAATACCCACTATGTGCCATTTTTTTCTTCCAGTTTATAGTTCTGTGTACTGTGCATACTGTACAAAAATTTCATGGGGCAATAACTTCTACTTTTTGAGATATAGCAACTTTTCAGTACCTAGATTGTATTCCAGACTGTACTCCAGAAACCGTTTTTTTGGCCTTCCTGAAAAAATCATAGTTTGCAACATAGAGGGTGCAGTTCCGACGACGATATATTTCATATAAATATATAAATAGAAAGAAGGGATTAGTACTTACATAATATCTTGACGAAAATCACGTGCACAGATTACACACGCACGCTTATATAATTTTCGCACACATGCGTCATCAGTAGAGTAAACAATAAACAAGTTCGCTTAACACACGTTCACAACTGAAACGAAAGAAAAACCACAACACGTCGGACGATCACATCAACAACTGACGACGTTCTGCGCGTGCGCACGTACTCATGGGAAAGGGATTTTGGAAATGGTGTTTTGTGTTGAAAATTGAGCTCAGTACAATAAAAAATTTAAAAAAAACTGGGACTCAGTAAGGGAAACGTAGTCAGGAAAGTGGAATCCCGTATAGAAAACGCAGTCGAAGAAAGTGGGATACAGTATAGGAAACGCACCCTGAAACGTCAAGATATTACACAAGTACTAATCCCTTCCTTTCTATTAAAATTTCACCTATTAAACTGAATATCCGGCCTTCTCCTATATATACTTTATATATTTTACGAAAGTAAGAAACGAATTTAATTTACTTACTAGTACAGTTTAAATTTCATAGTGATATGGTGTTATATTTACATTTATATTTATAAAGAAAATTATCTTAAGCTTTATAGAACTAATAATAATTCTTTAATTTTTACTTATTATTTTTCTTGGATATATTTTTCCTGCATATATCTTTGTTCATCTGCTTGACTGCTCCGCCCTTGGCAGGTATAAGAAAGACGAACATTTCTCTCTCTAACATCCGACTATTGAAACCTGGATCGCTAGTCGGTTATCTATTTCCTTTATAAAGCACAATGAAACTCTCATATTATGAGCTATTAGGATCTTGTTAATCAACATTAATTCTCTAACGGCCATCGTTAATATATTTACGGAGAAAAAAAAAACCAACAACACAAGGTTGAAGTCTGTAATGTACGAGGAAATCTGGATCACTTGATTCAATGTCAATTTAACTTGGAAAGAAACAAATGACATACAATTAATCTAGATCTATATTGTACTAACCCTATAAAGAACGAATAAACATACTAATATATATATATATAGCTGTATTTACAAACAAGGTTCCATACATTTTTAGAGATGGTACTTTGACAAAGGTGGATTATTCTCAGTAATAAAGCATGAACATAAAATCGATAATCACTGAACTTTCGTTATTTACTTCTTTAGTCAATTTATTTCATCATTCAATTCATCGCTACCCAGGAAGAAGAGAAACAGAGCATTTGTAGCGAGACAGCTATTTGCGGACAGGAATGTAGTACACGGTGCGATCAAACAATAATACGAATATCAAAATTCTTATTTCCCGAGGGGTCTTAAGATTGACGAAGGATCACAAATATTCGAAATTCAGCCAAATTAAACTAATCGGACCAACTGTTTTTTTTTTTCAATTACCAGAACAATAAACTCATTGGTCGTAAGATTAGCTTATGGCAACTTTTCACTTTAATATAAAAATACTAATTAATTTTACTTGGTTAGGATGGATCTATTTCGTAAACATTAAGGCAAATACTTCGTAGAAAAAAAAAAACATTCTTTAAAATCTAATCTCTACTCAGATTTCAACTCGATTTTCTCAATTCTCCATAAATAAAATTCTGGCCCTACGTGGTTCCTTTTACCAGTACTTTTCCAGAAATTTTATAAAATTAATCAAGCTGGTTTTCTTTGTCACAAGGTACCTTTCACGGGCTACCGCCCAATATCCATCTACAGTATTTCCTTAACAAAATTTATTCTTCATGCTCCACCAGATAATCGTCTTAATTTTCTATCTACGTACTATCTACTCCAGATAGACCAGTAAAAATCCCAAGTACCTTAACAAATTCCTCCAACACCCTCTCCATTTCACGCAGCAACCGTAATACGAACCCATCTCCACATCATGCAAGAAAACGATAAAAAAAAAATTCCTTTCCTTCTCCCCGGGGAGGAAATTGCCATCATGCGCCCAGGTAAGAACCCGGTACCCAACATCCTTCCTTAAAATTAGATACCTTCGTTTCCGTCATGTTTGCTTAAAATTAAATTCCACCTTTTCTTCATGCGCCCAGGTAAGAACCCAGTACCCAACATGCTTCCTTAAAATTAGATACCACCGTTTCTTAAATGCACAGGATTATATAAAAAATAAACCCAGAAGTATACCAAAAAGAAAAATTCCAGATACCACCTTCATCTCCGAGAGATGAATTTTACATGAACCAGAAATAATAAAGTTATCCAGTAAAAAAAAAACTGCATGTAAAGAAACTTATTCCACTATCATTCTTATGCAAAATTAAATCAAGGAACCCACTCTTAATTTAACGTTTAGCCAGTTTAGAGCATTTTTCTAGTAAAAAAGAAATATAAATTCCGTTACAGCTTTGACGTACTCTGAATTCTTTAAACAAAATTCAAATTAAGAAATAATCTCACAATTAATAAAACAAAGGGCATTTCGAAAGTCTTATCTGTAAATTCGTGGTAATGAAATCTGTAACAATTTTGTAATCTAGAACAACCTACAGCGTTCAAACTAGAGGTCCTTACCTCTCACCAAAAAGAGAATTTTCGCCCGCCAATGCGGGCGAAGTAAGAGACGAGTGAAATTACATCTTGACCGGACAGTGGATACCGACGCTCTGTTTCCCTCGAAAACTAGATCAACCGAGGAAGGGAAAACCACGAAAGCTGCGCGAAGCAACAAGCGCGCAACCAAGCTTTTCTCTTCAAAGACATATATACCATCTAAAGTATATAAAAAAAAACTCACTAAGAAAAAATAACTGAAACAAAAGTTACACATCAAATTATTCATTCTTCTTAAAAAAAAAAAAAAAAAAAAAACTTTATTTGGATTGAATTTATATTCTCTCAATTGTTTTCTTTAAAAGGAATTATTCAATTGTATTTAATTCCAGTAAGAGAATTTATCTCTTTCTTACATATTTCACAATGATAATGATTTCAAACACTGTTATATGTTGAAACTCTTATACAGGTTTAAGGGTAAGAGGAACCAGCCAGTAATGGGCAGGTTTTCGTGTAGCAAAAGTAAATATTTGTATAATTTCAACAAATGCTAGTTATATTGTCGGAATTTCCGTTGAGCCTACCTTGGAATCTGTACTTTCATTTAAACCTGAAGCAAGGCGGAGAAGAGGTATCTAATGCAGTTCATTTTATGTCCAAGTGCAAGTGGGCGGTTACAGTCAGTAATGGGCACTTCAGTGATGTTAGCTACATTGCAGGGTAACTCAATTAATGGACGATCCTATCCGATTGAAAAGTACTTTTTACTCCTTCATAAGGTTAACCATTACATCAATGACGAGTCACACAAAAGAAAGCAAGACGTACGTTAGCACTGTAATAGAAAACTACGCAATATATCCAATACAAAACGAGAAATGAATGTTCGGCCTGAGTCAAAGGTGCCATGTTGTAAATTTGGAAAATAAGTTGTTGTACACATAAAATAGTATAGTGGTAAATATAAACGAGTACAAAAAAATCCAGTTAGTCTAAAATAAAATACTAGTGTCAGGAACGTACCCAGAATTTGGTTTCGGAAGGGAATCCAAAGGTATCCGGAGGTGGGTCTAAGGAGTTTTTCGCATTGGCAATATGGCGTTTTCTTAACACCACTCCCGCACCTGTTCTCTCCGTCCATTTCCTCTCTTACCAGTTGAAAACGCTATTGCGAAACGAACTAATTTTCTATAGTGTTTGTGAAGTTCCTGTGCTCCTATCTCAAGATCTCACTACGTAAGTTTCCATTTTTCTATCTTGTTTACTATCTTATATATACGTATATATATAATTTACACCTGAAGTTATACTACTTTTCAATAAAACTATTAGTTTCGGGGGGTCCGGACCCCCTAAATATGTCTCTGACTAGTGTATCTAAAGAAATACATATAGCCTATGACATAGGCCTACATTACTTACAGATGTTAAGTGACCTAAGTTCTCTTTCACTCCAGGTATATAAAAAAATTAATAGTAAGAATACAGGGCTACACATGCTTGTATATGTCCATCATAAGCGCTCATACATTCTATCTAAAATTAGAAAAAAGCTATCAAAACTCTGTCCAAAAACGCCTTTCTCTTCTGTCAATGTGTTGCTGACTCTTTCAATTTCATTCACCTTAACCAGAGCTGCTGTAGTTCAATGGTAGAACGTTGGCGTAGCATTCGGGAGGTCCTGGATTAGATCCCAGCGGCCGACCATCTTGACTGAGGTTTTTCCTGTCACACCAGACAAATGCCAGGATGGCACCTTCATCATAGGTCCTGGTTAACACCTTCCCGAATCCTTTCCCTTCCCCCTATCTCGGCCTGAGCCGTAGATGTCTAAAGGCCATAAATAAAATTCACACTCAAAGCCAACCTTGTACTGGTTTTGAACTGATCCAATAGTGAGCACCCCACAAGAAAATGCTTTCAGACTGCAAATTTGATTAATACAGTGCAAGGAGAGTATATTTAATATTTATATAATAAAACAAATAGAAAATTAATCATTTGCCTTCTAGGATTCTTGAAATATGGGGAAATTCAAAATAAGACGTAACTACTCTAAAAAAAAATCTTAGCTATTTGCTGTTACAGATCATCACTTGTCTGGGTTCGAAGCAGCCACTTAACTGTCGCATGACCTGTGGCATCAGCAACTAAAATAATCTGGCAAGGAACAATCACAAAAACTCTTACATGATTGTAAGAAGAAAAATTCATAGGTAAAAAAATAAATAAAATTGTCCCCATTACTGGTTGATTCACCCTATTAAGGATTCCAACGCTCTTAGAGCATATTATACTTGCCGTATTCTACTCAGAATTGAGTTTTCATCTCCAATCCGGTCTATTGCCTGTGTCTCAAACATGAAGCAGTTAAATAAAGTAAAGATTTTCATTTGTATCGTCTGACATAAACCACTGACTTCATCCGATAGTGTTTAATCTAAATATTTGCATACAAGACGAACGCTTATGATTTAAGTTTTTTGTACTTCCAAACAAATGACATTCTACCGTTGTTTAACATTCGCGTGCCCAGACAGATAGCTAGATCTAAACATTTCTTCTGTATACACAAACCGAGACTAGGTCTTAATCAAAGGGCTTTTCTATACTGGTTGTTTAATTTCCTTCTTACAGCATCAGTCTTTACCGCAGGATTTGCTACAGTGAGCCGAGCACGAACACAAGATTATAATTTGTATTTTGCACAGTGCAAAATATTTTTTCATATTTGCTCCACATGTAATACATTCTTGACTTTGCATCATGCAGACCGAATAGCATAGTATAACATTCATAGAGTACGATGATCAAGGGAAATTATTGTTGAAGTATATTATAAACTAACTATAAATTTTGATCTATCTTTCCTGGTTGCCATAATCCACATTTCACCCCCTACGACCAGCACCTCAACACGCCGTCTGTGGGAGGGCGCCTTTATTCACCTTCAATAACTTAAACCTCCCGTTTCCTCTGCACTTTCAACACATTTCCTTCCACGATCCCACCCTGAACTTACATGTTATACAGTTGTAAATAGTTCCAATCTACCCGCTATACAGCAGTCAGTTGTTCTCCAAGCTTAATGCGTCGTCCGCTACGTGTCGCCACAGTCTCC
>JAGDQP010033157.1:8267-18920 GCA_022664845.1 Lepisma saccharinum
CAATAGATTCCAGAAGGCTCCAAATAGTTCTAGAATACTCCAGAAATTTCCAATAGATTCCAGAAGGCTCCAAATAGTTCTAGAATATTCCAGAAATTTCCAATAGATTCCACAAGGCTTCAGGGAGTTTCAGAAGATCTTTACAATTCTAGCTCTTTATGGCATCTGTAAAAACAAGGAGAAACGTCTCCTTAGATTTATTTTGTCTGACAAAACAATAATTGTATATTATACAATAAACTTCTAAGCAATCTTCGTTACACAGCTATTCTTAAATGTAGAATTTATGTTTAAGGTTGTAATTTTTCTTTTGCTATTCAGGCATGTAGGCAGGAGTTTATTTTGAAGTGGGTCCATCGCTTCAGGAGTGGGTGGTCCAAGTTGCGTCTGAATGTGAAATTTATATAAAATAAAATACATAATTTTCGCATAATTTTATACAAAATTTGTATGAAAATCCAAATTTATAGGGGGGTCTCACCCCTTCCCCCGAAAATCCCTTTAAATACATCCCTGTTGCTATAGCACTAAATTGTTAAATATTACAAATAGTACCTAAGGAATATCCAACTTCATCATTAGAATTGAAAAATGATGCTCTAAAGTGTTTTGATTTTTTTTTTTACCCTATACACGTAAATGGTAAAATCGAATTTTTCGTTTGGGGGTGACCTTTTTTCACAAAGAAAATCAAATTAATGCCTTCTTCATTATTTTTGAACGAAAACTCATCGATCTATGACACGAGAACATGAGATTTCAAACAAAAAAGGTATCAAAAGTCATAACCCTAATTGTGTATATCAGATGGAGTTTTCGTGATATGTTAAAATTGTAGTAAACGTCCTAAATGGTCTGACAGTGAGCTTCTAACAACGGAACTTACAACTCTTTGTTTTGTTACAACCAATACCTTTCAAACGATAAGCACTGAGGTTATCGTTTGAACCCGGGACCTCCCATAGTTCGTGTAGGTAACGCCATTATAAGATCTGTTTAAATGAGCAGCGCACCTCTATTGAGTAGTGTCGATTGAGGTTTTACATGAAAAGCCTTTTCCAAACAAGATAATGACTTGCTGTTAGTTGGATTTCCAAACGTTCTCTTATCTAACGAACTAGACAAAACATGATTTTCACTGAATCATCAATGTTTGACATCCAATTAAAGCATAGAAGTGTTGTTGTTCTGCTCCTAGTAACTATAAATGAGGAATTCAGAAGCCAAGGGATTTACAAGTGGCATTGACGAATAAAAAATGAGTTGGAGGTAATCTTTTATAGCCTATATAACTCAAAATATGTTACATAGAACTGTCATGTTTCGTACAAAGAAACTTTGGATCTCAATGTGTTTACGTACAAAATATGACAATTTTGTGTAACATATATTTTGGGTTATATATATATAAAAAGATTACCTCAGACTTTTATTTTAATTCGTTAACGTCACTTATATGTCATTGTCCTTGGGTTTTGGAGTTGACATTTGTAATTTATATGTGTACCCTGTGAATGAGTGCTTTCGCTCGATACCTTGTAATCAAGGGAGCCAGGATCTAGTCCCGGGTGAGGATACAAGTATTTCGGGACTCGTTAAAAAATGTAGGTTCTACCTCTAGGAAGGAAAATATAACCTTCATTCGAAGATTCTGAATTCCGCATTCACAAACCATTGTCGGTTCACCTTGTTCCTCAATTTCTTTCCTCCTGGCCAGAATTTTCATTATCGTCCTACTGGTTTTTTTTTGTATGCATTTAGAATATCAAAATATAGATGGCTGGACCTTCGAAAAATTAAATCTTTGGGTATGTTTCATTGTCGTCAAGAATAATGGAATAAGATTAAGAAGAATTCAATGGTCATGAATTAAATGACGTGAAAATACCATTTCAACATCATAACCATCATCAACAACGTGCAGTTTAAAAGAAAACAATCTTAGTACTTTTCTGTTGTTGTAGTCTACGATTTTCCTTTCATCTGTGTGATGCATTTCTCTTCTTTCTTCCCTTCAACCATACTTTTCATTTCGTCTCCTCAACATTTAAACATTTTTTGCTTAAGAATGTTCATTCTTCTTCATTTTTTTAGTTTCGTTTCTATCTTCTTCATTACTTACAGTTTCATTTTTCTCTTCTTCATTAAAATCTTGTTTTCTCTTCATTACTTACAGTCTGCTTTCTCTTCTTATTACAATCTTGTTTTCTCTTCATTACTTACAGTTTGCTTTCTCTTCTTCATTAGGTGTAGTTTTGTTCCTCTATTCTTGATTACTTATAATTTTGTTTTCTCTTCATCATTACTCACAGATTCGCCTTCTCTTCATTACTTATGGCTTCATTTTCTCCTTTTATTATTTACATTTTATTTCTATCTTCTTCGTTACTTCAGTTTTGTTCTTTATCATTATTTACAGTTTCGTTTTATTTTCTTCGTTCTTTACAGTTTCATTTATATTCTTCGTTGCTTACAATTTTGTTCTCTTCTTCCTCATACCTACAATTTCGTTTTCTCTTCTTCATTCCGTACTGTTTCGTTCTTATATTCTTCATTGCTTACAGTTTTATTTACTTTTTGTTACGAACAGTTTCGTTCTTATATTCATCACTGTTCCTTTATCTTCTTCTTTGATTACAGTTTCATTTGCCTTCTTTCTTGCTTACAGTTTTGTTCTTCTCTTCATTTTACTTACAATTTCCTTTTCTCTTCTTCATTTATTACAGTACTGTTTTTATCTTCTTCATTAATTACAGTTTTGTTTTCGTTACTTAAGTTTCATTCCTCTTCTTGTTACAATTTCGTTTTCTTTTCTTCATTCATGACTGTTTTGTTCTTATCTTCTTCATTATTTACAGTTTTATTTTCTTTTTCGTTCTTCTCTTACTTCCCTCATAATTCCTACCTACTCAGCTTTCTTATGCAAGGATCATGTTCTACATTTTCGTATATGTCCCTATTTGGAATGTTCTTGTATCTTTTTTCATTACTAACTCGCAAAGTCTACGTTTCATCCCCATAAATGGCTCTTTTATTATGAAGTTGAAGGTAAGAGAGAAACAAACGAAACTAATATGGGGTTTCATCTTTTCTACACGAGTCACTATTAACGAAAAATAACCAAAAAAGTTAATTAGGTGTGATTTATCAGTAACCCTCTCTCTTATTTTATCACTGACATTCGCAGATTGTTCGTTCCAGATGACTATCTACCAGAGAGAAAAAAAATAATGTGGTGAAAATGTCTTTTGGTGTCGCTACTATCTCTTCTAACAGATTAACTTGACAAGATACAAAAAATGGTGCCACTCACCATACGTACTACATATCCTCTTTTTTCATTTCCCACTGTTCCTATTTTTCTTCTTTCATGACATTTTTAACTTTGAAGCAAAGCAGAAACGACGTTACTTTTGGAGGGATCGAAAAAGGGGTTTTCTCGAACAAACCTGAATGTTATCCTGAGGATCTCGATCCGAAAACTTACATCGCATACATGGGTACTCTTCTCCCCTGTACAGAAGGTTCAAAATATACAGGGTAAGTCAAAATGATGTACCCGATTTCATAAATTTATTTTGTGGAATATAATGAACATATCTGAATGTAATACATGTGGTAAGAAGGGTAACTCTCAAAGTTTTTTTCAGTCACATCACAAGTGCTCTATGTGAGCACCTCGCGTAACACGACACACATCAAGCCGATAGTCTATCTCCTGCCAAACCTTGTGTAGTGTGTCACGGTCAATCTATGCAATGGCTGCTGTGATGCGCGCGCGAAGGTCACCCAATGTTGTTGGAAGTGGTGGTACGTAAACACGATCCTTTATGAAACCCCACAAAAAGAAATCACACGGGGTCAGATCGGGGGAACGAGGTGGCCAACGAATGAGAACTCGATCCTCCTGAGATGCACGGCCTATCCTGTGACAATGCCTCATGGAGATGATCCCGAACGCTGCCATGGTAATGCGGAGGGGCACCATCCAATTGAAGAATGAAATCTGCACTATCCTCTTCGAGCTGTGGAAGGAGCCATTGTTGCAGCATATCAAGAAAAACATGTCCTGTCACAGTAGGTTCAAGGAAGAAAAAGGGCCCATAAATCTTTTCTGGGTAAATGGCCCAAAACACATTCACCTTGGGTGAATCGCGTTGGTGTTCCACAACTGCGTGGGGATTATCAGTTCCCCAGATCCTTACGTTGTGTCTATTCACATTCCCAGAAAGGTGAAACACCGCTTCATCACTGTAACGTAACCTTTCGGCGAACCCATCCTCTTCCATTAACGTGAGAAAATCAGCACAGAAAGACGCTCGAGCAGCATAATCAGTGTCTCTTAAGGCTTGTAGCAGTTGCAAGCGATAGGATTTCATTTGTAAACGTTTCCGCAAAATTCGCCATACAGTTTTCTGTGGCATTTCAAGTTCCCTCGCTGCCCGGTAGGTAGACTTCTGTGGACTCCGCACAAAACTGGCGCGAACACGTTCCACTGTCTCTTCCTCAGCTGAAGGACGGCCAGTCGATTTTCGCTTACAGATGCAGCCCGTATCTCTGAATTTTTCATACCACGTACGAATGGTTTTTCCAGTAGGTGGGTCTCTGCCATACTTGGTACGGAAATGCCGTTGAACACTCATCACAGAGTTGTTTACATGGTAATCCAGCACACAGAACGATTTCTGCTCTCCAGTCAGCGCCATTTTCGTTAACTGCTTCCAGTGCCGCGTAGCGGTAGACAATGCAACCACGCGTGACATAAACTAAACTCAACTAAACTTTGAACTTTTGCCTTTCCTTGCGCGTAGCTCACATTAAGATATGTTCATTATATTTCACAAAATAAATTTATGAAATCGGGTCCATCATTTTGACTTACCCTGTATATATAACAAATTTTTCTAATCCTTGTCTATCTATATAACTGAACAGTTTCTAATATCTTATATGCTGTCTGTTATTTGATGCGAAGAGCTATTAATTTATTTTCCTACTACATACAAGCAAATCTGTAGGTATATTTGAACATTTTAGTGGCTTTTTACATCTATCTAGTTTCATCTTTGTTATATCTCATGTTGCTCTTCCTAAACCTACTGTCTTCAGTAGGTACTAATTCAGTAGGATGGGAAGAGACCGTTGGGAAGACCGAGACGACGTTGGGAGGACAATATTAGAAGGAATCTTTGAGAAGTAGGTGTTTGTGATGAAAACTGGCTTGATCTTGCCCAGGATAGAATCCTATGGCGAACGTTTCTTACTGCGGCGATGAACTTGCGAGTTCCTTAAGCCATAGAATAAGTAATTCTATTGATCCTGACATTTCATGATACCTCTAAATTGCTGTGACGTTAATCCTGTGGGGACGGCCAGAATTTTAATTTAGTTATTTCTCTGACATTTGAATTAGGGAACAAGAAAAGCGTGAGAAATTTCAGTCAGGAGGGCCTGAAGAAGTATTGGAATCTCTCTAGTAAATATTCAAAGATTGTACCAACGTTAATTCTAAAAATATATTTCTCCTCTTTATTTGAAGATATGTGTAATTACTGTATCAACAGAATTAAAAGGAAGAATGAAACAAGCTACGACTGTACATAATTTCGAAATTCATTTTTGAATTTTATGTCCTTCGAAGATGAATTTCTGTGTAAACCCTAAAAAGAACGTTTTTCGACACATGTTAAAAAGATTTCTTTACTTATGCGCGAAATAAAGACATTTAATTTAGTTTTCAAAGTAGTAATTTTTAATTAACCTATTTATGAATTTTGGTCATCACAATTTCCAGTCAATTAATCGTAATGGTTACAATAAATTATGACTTAAGAGAAGCTTAGTTACGCATTCAGTATAGACCACAAGAATATTCAGCCTCTGAAAAGCAATATACACTCCTCATCTGTAGCACATATCCACTTGTGTTGACTTTTCGATATTTTGATTAAAAATTTTTGCAGACTATAGCTTAGCTTATATGTCATTGAAAAGCATGCATGAATATTAATGAAGCGTAGTCTATTCAAGTTGGATGGTCTGTAAATTCGAATCATATAAGCAAACATGCATCCAATTTTTGTTAGATATATTAAAACATACATATTATATCACATATGAATACTCCAAAAAGAGACAAAGAAAGCAAAGAGCACGAAACGAATTGACTGACGCGTTCAGTTTTTTTTTTTTTACATTAAAAATATTTTTTTTTCCTATTGGATGGAAACGATGCGACAAAAAGGACCGCTGTACTGTGCCAATGAATGTTACATTATCCCCTATCTAGTTTTGACTCCTCCCACATTTGTAGTCAAATTTGTAGCATACCCTCAGGCTGGAAGAGAGAGAGAGAGAGAGAAAGAGAAAGTTGTAATCGGCTGAATTATTTATTGAGTATGTAGCATCGCTTTTTCGGCCTTCGAAATAGAAACTGCTGTCTATCATGTGTCATGTTACTGCAACAGTGACCAATCCTGGAGGGAGAAAAAAAAGAGAACTGAAGAGATCTGCCAGAGAAAGTAGGAGAGAGGGAGATAAAATGACTAGAGTTTTAATGAACTGCTAATACAAACAAAAGTAATGGTAGGGGGCGGGTTGGGGGTATAAGCTCGGTAACCCCTCAGGGGGCAGGGTTTATATATATATATTCCTAACAATAAGTTGAAAACGAACGAACAGCAAGGCAAGCAAAACGAAAAACAGTACTTCTAGAAGTATGAAGTGAGTCATTCACTGCTGCGTTTGTTTTGTTTTTGCCAACGAACTGCTTGCTAGGCTAAGATTTAATCTGGAGGGCAAATTTGACGTCAGCTGGAAAACGCTGGAGAAAACAATGATCATTTTTTTTTTTAAATTTGGGTCTGCAAAGCAATTATTTCTGAATCAATGTACTGATTTAATTTAATTAATTTACAGGCATTAACTGATCAAACATATTTATTGAAGGTGATATACATGATGTATAGAAACCACATAAAAAAAAGTTCTTAACGGCAGTTGGAATCTTGCTGCTCACATAGCAAATGTTAATGAACAGAATAGAGAAAAATAGTGTGTAATATGTTGAAAGCTTATGTAACAACGTGAAACTGTGCTTATACAATCGCCTATAGTATAATAGCTTGAAAATTTGTTCATTCGCTTATTTAAAAAAATCATTTAAAAAAAAACGAATAAAAAGAACTAATTTACTTACATTTTTAGGATGAAAAATCTTTTTAAAATAAATAGTGTATTTACATTTGTACTTTAGTGCATTAAACTGCACTATAGTGTATTAATACATATATTTGTACTTTACTGCATATCAACTGCCAACGCGGTTTTTGTTAGTTTATACCAAAATGAAAACATTGTTGAAGGGAATTGCACAGTAACTCGTGAGCCCATTGGTTGATATCCTTATCTTTGCATGGAAGCAACTGGTATTATGGGTCTGCTGCAGGAACCTAAGACCCCGTCGTTTTACATGACAAAGACGAATCGCCAAAATTGTTGTTCCATTATTGCCTAGGAGGAGTATACATGCATATATATATATATATATATATATATATATATATTAGCCAGACACTTTCACGCACACAGAGACTCTGTGATGGAAATTTCTGCCTGGTGCAGAAACTAGCGGAAAAGTATTTTCGTATGATACATTGTTCTTTGGGCAGAAACGTTACAAACTCTCATTTCCTTTATCTCTGTAGGTTTTCTCGAAGACACAATGACATGCCCTCCCTAGACTGTCTTTTGTCATACAGCATGTCAGAAATTAGATTGTGGATTTGGGCACCAGGTTGCGCTTGTTTTGGGAATTGAGAAACAACGCTGGAACCCGAGAGGGAGAGAGGTTGTGGAGGATGAGATGAGAAATCCTTGAAGTTGTGCAGTGTTGTTTTTTGGGTGTAGTGGTATGTTGCTGTGTATATTGTATGTGGGATACACGTGTGTGTGTGTGTGTGAAAGTGTCCTTTCCAACCTCCCTTTGCGTGGCTCTATTCCGAGTGTTGAGATAGGTAGGTAGGTAGGCTCCTCCTAGGTATGGACGAGAACTCTCTCTTAACAAGGGAGTAAGTAGGAGAGAGATGCTGTACTGGACCATAAATCATTTGACAAAGAACATAGCGTCTGGCAGAAAAGCTGGAGGAGTAATCTTTTTTCTTTATCTTGTTCCCTTGTTACAGCTCATACCTTGTCTTCCTCCACCTTCCTCTCCTTTTTCGTGGTAATATCTCAGCTATTATTAAGATGAGATAGGCACGTAAGAAAGCATCTGTCTTTTTAGCTTTCTTTCACAGTTTTCTGTCTTTTTTTCTCTCAAGAAGGTAATATTAAAGAAGGTAACACTTTTTGACAGTATCTTAATTGGAATAGTTTGCTGTTTTTTAATATAGAAGAGTGATATGTCTATGATAAATCTTCTGCCATGCTTGGGAATTATGATTATCTATACCGTTAAAAATGAATCCCTTAAATTTATGTACAGAGCATATTTAGTTGTTTTTTTTTTCATCTGAAATTGAATAACTTAAAAATTATCTTGCTTGCGCAATATCAATGTTTTGTCCTATAATTTAAAACTTTGATTTTTTTTTTTCGCATTGGCTATTTTCTTTAAGTTAAGTGTATATTAATATCATGTTCCTTCAATTTTCATTATTTCATTTTGAAATGCTCTCTTATTTATTCTAGTTTTGTTGCCTCATAATAGAAATCATGTCTGAAAATAAAAGGTTTATGAGCTACTTGCTAAAATCTGTGAGTCTGACGGAAACTCTAAAAAAGAAAAAATCGGTTAAAGTACTCTGGATTTTGAACCTAAGACATTCAGATTTTGAAGTAAATATGTTATTGCTCAGTTTTACTGCTTTATTTTAATTTATTTGATAGTTAGGAATAGCCGGCCTCAAGTGCATCACTTGGCAAGCATTCTTACTGGGAAACGGATGAGAAAAGGTAGCGGCTAGGATTTGTCAAGGTACCATCCCGGAATTTTCCTGGTGAAACAGGAAAAAGGACCTGTTGGGATGACCGCCAACAGGACTTTTATCCGAGTGTTTCTCCAGTGGCAATTCGAAGTTTTCGACGTTGACCACTGGGCCACGGGTTAATGATATAAAACTTTCCCATTTATGGTTTATTTAATAGTTTACGGGTACGAAAAAGTTATCGCTAAATACTAAAATCTTCACCGACCATTAGAAATGGAAAATTATTTTTTAAAAAACTGTATTCCATATTCTTTAAGCTGAAACCCCTTCGTATTTTTCCTTGAAGTAGTCTCGAAGAGCACAAGAATAGGATGACAGTTCTATTGTTTCAGGCCTATTATCCTTCAAAATATTATGAAACCTAGTCATTTTGTAATTGTAAAGTATCTACGATCGGAGAATACAAAATTGTAATAGATTATTTTAATGATCTTGTGTTTCCGTTTGTAGTGCAAAGATACTCCGAATTTATTACAATAAACAAACACACATGGCAGGAAGAAACAATTATATTTTTAGGTAGTTCAAACTATTTTGATTTTAGGGTAAAAGGTAATCATCACATTGTCAAATACTTCGACCATTTTTTTTTCTTTTTTATAACGTTTGGTTCAAAATAGTTCAATACTCATTTTAAACGAAAATAGTTCCCAATATTTATACTTAACTGTCGATCTCGCGTCTGGTTGCAGTTCGCTTATTTTAATGTTTATTTCCTTGATGTTATACTAACCCGCTTAACAATACTGTACGTTGGGTTGACTAGCGATCAGTAGAAAGTATTCAATCTTAGTGCAGATTGATAAAGGAAGCATATGTTTGCTCAGATGAATGGAAAATGGTCACTGTCTTTGTATGCACCTTTCACTGATAACATGTCTCTCAGCAAATGAAATTGTTAACCTCTATTTTCATGTAATTTTTCTTGGAGGAGAGTTTGACTCGTTGAAACTACGAATATATGAATACTGATTCGCAAATGGAACTGAATTAGCGTTTGCAAGAGAATAACATCACGCTAATCGGCCGGGCAGCTCCCGGTTTTTTTTTACAAAAAAAAAAATGGGGCTCGAACCGGAGCAGGGTTTTATGATTTAATTTTGATGATGTAGTTATCATAAGTATAGATAATTGATTACCAAAGTCACTGAATTCCTATATAAAAAAAATATTGCGCATGCAGGCAAAAGCTCCTGTACCGTTTAACAGATCTGCATCAAATTTGACATGACTATTCTTTGTTACCCTAAAATAATGACTGTCGGTTTTAACACTTACCCACCCCAATCGCTGTAGTTCTGAGAGTCGCCAACCTATTACAAAACACAGTTTTTTCGAATGTTTTCCATGCTATTGAATGTGTCCACATCAAATTTGACATGGACATTATTTGACACCCTCAAAGATACTGTGACCATCTTCACTCTAAGCACACTAGTCTCATGATTGCCAAATTACTGTAAAAAATCTGATTTCAACATTTCTTCCATACCGTTTGATGCATCCGCACCAAACTTGAGTTCAACACAATGAAAGAAATATTGTGGGTGTCTCCATTCCCCAAATCCAGTTGTCAGTGTTGGAGATGCGTCCAATTGTATGGAAAAGTCTGAAAGTCGTACAGTCTGGTAACACCGAACTAATACAAGTAATGAGAACAATA
>JAGDQP010033158.1:7403-20843 GCA_022664845.1 Lepisma saccharinum
ATCTGGTATTGTTTCCGTCCCACGTTTTCTTAAAAATAAGTTTTTTAGAAGATAATTCGGTTTCTTCGCCTTCTTCTGTTACAAATTTGACACGAAATGCATCAATGATACCTACATAAAAATCTGCTTTCCATAATCTTTCTAATGGCGTCTCATGTAGTTCTATGATAATTAGAAAGGTGATTAAAGGTGCTCACCCGCCTCTCATTTTTTTTCCTTCAAATTCTTACTTCAGGAGGTTATTCAAGTACTACCAGTAATCTATTTTTCTAATCTTTTTTTGCTGGATCCGATCTTTGTAATTATTGGATATATTTGACATTAATGTGTATGTTATATTTTGCTAGATTTTTATTGCCGTACGATTAATGCCAGTGTTGCCATGTTTACCGAAGAATGGATATTTTAATTAAAATTTCGTCTTCGATTGTCTCCTTCTACAAATAACGCATAATGGGCATAAATCTGTGTTTTATTAGGTTTCCAACTAGGTATTATATATATTATTATAATATTGATGGTTACCAGGTTCATAAAGGTGAAAGACTACGAATTTTACAAAATGTTCACGGTTATTGCGGGAGGGGAAATTTCAAGTGGCTCCCGTTCTTAAAAGTGACTCACGATTATGGACATCAAGTACACTATTTTTTTTTTAATCTTCACAATTAGAAGTATAATTTTGCTTACCAAGCGGACTAGATATGCATTTACGTCAAATTTTGTATCTCTAGCTTAAACGGTGTGGAAAATTAATATTTTTGTTACGATATGTTTGAATCAAGATGAGGTTTTAAAACACATTCTGAAATATTTTTGTAACCTACTAGGGACGATATATCGTGAAACTAAATTTAATTTTCCTATCAACATTAAGTCTTCGTATTCAATGAAAAAATCATTTAGGCGCCGATTCTGGATCCTAGATGGCATTATATTTCTGCCATTGTGTAATATTTTCTTAAGCTACTAGTGATGATGTGCATTCTTACAAAATTTCGTTTATCTAGTTCTAGCCGATCAGAATATTAACATTTTGCAATTTACATTTGGCTACCATTTTGAATTTAAGATAACGAATTTTTCGCAACGTCAGAATTTCCTCTTTATCTACATATTATCCTCCACTTCATGCCAAATTCCATGTTTCTAGCTTATTACAAACTCCCTAAACAATATGATGACTGAGTGAGTGCATGTATGAATCAGTTAGCCTAAAATACACAATTTCGGGTGTTGACAATCGAATATACTTTAAGCTACGAATATTACATTTTGCACACCTGCACATATTGGCCAGATTTCCTTAACCTCGAAAGCTCATATCTCTACTTTTAACATATTGTCTTACGGGACCTCGAAATCGCCGATTTTGCCATAAACTCTTGTTCCTGCATAACATGCTTGCGCAGTGCTGACGTCTTGTGATGCAAAACGTTGCTGCATACACTGCCGTGCATGTTGATATATTGTGATTAATGTGTATTTGTACTTAGTATAATCTTTTCTTATTACATGATTGTGCATGAGCTCATATAGGTGATGGTTTCATTGAAGTAAATGATTTTGAACTCATTTGTTCCCAGTGTACTAAAATGTACAGCATGTAAACCAACAAATAACCTATGGTTCTGGTTTTCTTGTTTTGCAGTATACATTCGAAAAAAGTGTTCACCGTGTAAACGATGTACAGAGCAGTATTCGACAACAGAATTGCCTGTGATTAACTTGGTAGAAGTTAAGCAGACATACTGTATTTATAATGCTTACTATGTATCGTTAGTGATTAAGTATTGTAATTAGGACTTCAACTCATAGTTATGGAACTATCCTGATATACTTAAATCCTTTTGTCGCTTATCCCGATTGAATCTTTTAATAGCTTCAGACACAAATTATTCAAATGATTAACTCTCTGCTAAGTAATATACGATCAATCAAAGTACTTAGAGCATATTGCACCGCTAATACAATCCACAAATAACTTTCACGGACTTAATCCGTTGCTGATTTCCGAGAACTCAATGTTTAAAGTTATTTAAATAAGGATCTGTTTCAAATATTGATAGTTATATTACTCAGGAAAATATGTCGAGAAATCCCCTCGGCATATTTGAATTTTTCTAGTGAATGCAACTAAAAAGGCCTGCACTGCAATAAATCACAATTCGAGTTACATAACAAGTCAACCCTGCGTTCTTGAATTTTGAGGTCACGAATGTTACCAAACTCCAAGATGCAACAAAAGGCACCTCAGTGTGTCAAATCTTAGTCCCAAATTCAAAGTCATTCTGCGGATATGAGTTAATTTCATTTGAACACATGATGTATCGGTACTTAATAAACTTTTTAATCTTAAAGTATTTGGCCTAGGTATTTAAAACAAAACTTTTGATTGAAAAAAGTGTATATGCTGAATCCTTTTATGACACTACGATATAAAGCGGCCTTAAGGAAATGTTTATAAGCAGGAGGTCCACTTATACAAAAAAAAGTAAATACATAAATGAATATATTCTCACATAACTCGCACGTTTACTGAAAACGGAACTGTTTTTAAACGAAATGCGTTCTTTTATTCCTCACGAGTGGGTAGTTAAGATACTGAAATAATTTTTGTGTAATCACTATTATGCCAGGAATTCCATATATAAACAAGAACTCAATAATTTCTTGAACAATATTGAATTAGAGAACTAGATTATTACAATGTTACAGTTGGAAAACTTTTAGGGTACGGGAATCGGTATGAGAGTTAACTTCAAAATCCAATTTGAGAGGCAGGGTGAAAAAAATTAAAAGTACGTAAAAAGAGTCATCTTTTATTAATATTACGTCACTCTACTATAAATGGGAGCAGGAAAACATACCCTATCTTCAGACAAAGATCGGGATGTTATATGAAGTCCACCCAACAACATATGTTGTACTACTATTTCACACCGCACACATGAAACACAACATTCATTAGATCTTTATAGTTCATATAGTTTCTTAATAAAGAAAGATAAATATTGGGTTATATTATAAAAGTAATGGCGTATTTTCGATGACCGCTGCAATCACGCCGCTTGACGAGAGAATAGTGAAGAAGACAGCACTTGCCATATCATAGATTTGGATGTAAGTAGGGTAGCAGTGTGTTTAAGGCGAACGGTTTACTTCAAGATTTGGAAGCGTGACTTTTGTATGATCATGGAACTGTCGGAGGGCCACATAAGTTAGGTCATGCTGTATGAATTTCATCATGGACATCTAGCCAGCACAGTGCCACGAAACATCAAAGTCTTATAAACTCATGATGCTGTGGATGGGTAAATGTGTCAGAGGTGGTTCAAGAATTTTCTTTCTGGGGATACAACCCTTACAGATATGCCGGAGATGGGAGACATATGGAGCCGGACAACGATACCCTGCGAACAGCGGTGGAAAAAAATCCAGTGCAAACTATTGAAGAACTAGCTAACGAGCTGCATGTTGCCTGTCCGAGTATTCATTGTCACCTGCTTGGGTACATGACGAAGCTCAGAAAATGGATTCTCTATACCTTAACGCCTTAACACAAGAAGCAGAGAGTTGACATTTTCAGTTAATTGCTCACTCGTCACAGACGTAAGCCATTTCTGGACAAAATAGGGACAGGGGATAAAAGTGGGATCTCTGCTGCAATATTACGTGCAAGCAGAGGGAGACATCTAGAGCGGGTTGCAAGATCATCACACCTTCAGATTGATTTTACGTGTTTTGTGGGATATCCATCGGATAACTCGTTTTGACCTTGTTTCCACTAACCAGACCATGATTGCAGATATCTACTCTCAGCATGTTGAGCGCCTGCGGTCTGCAATATTGGAGAAACGTCCTGATCTGGTTAATCGCAAGGGTTTCTTCATCCACTGTTATAACGCGCGACTACACACGGCAAAGAGGACCTGTGCTAAGATCAAATAATTTGGCTGGGAAAAACTCCCCTATAAGGCGTTTTCACCAGATCTTGCAGCAACAGAATACTGCGTTTTTCGGAGCTTGCAAATCCATCTATCCGGGAAAACACTGCAAAATCAGGACGACGTGCGACGAACAGTGACCCTGTTCTTTGCCTGAAAATCCGATGATTTTCAACTTGAGATTCAACAATTGAAACAAGGCAGAGCGTTGTGAAGTCCGATGGAGACTATTTTCCTGACTTACGGTAGTGCTCGAAGGTTATTCTTTCTTTACCTCACGATGCAAAAATACATTACTTATGATACAATCTGATTCATTTTTTTTAATATGTGCGATCTAATATCATGCAACATAACATCCCAATCTGCATGCGCATCTGAGTGCAATTAAACTAACTAAATCAAGTAATATTTCATACAAACATTAAACAGATCCATCACATTCGTAATAAAGTGGGTTTCGTTAGCATTGCTTTTAATGTGCACATACTCAATAGCATAATATCCCTCCAAAGAAACACCAAAATCCAATGCAAATTTATAGACAAAGGTGGAAGAACCAGACACCCCAATATTTCTCCTCACTCCATACTCTCAGCAGATTCTTTCGTAGAATATATTTAGTGTAACAAAAACAACGTAAGTGTGACAATTCACGCACCAGACATCATATTTGTTACGTGTGATCTTGTTTGTTTTGACTTCGATATTTCCATGGATATAACTAGCCCTTCGTATTTTGTATCCTATATAGGCCTTTAACTTAAGTGAATATAAGTGGAACAAAATATTGCGCTGATTATAAATATTTACTGAAAAAGTTCAAGTAAGATCTTTGTTGGAGCAGTGAAGAAAAATCTTATCGGGTTTGTAGGCCAGTGCTACGGAAATAATAATTTGGAACCGTGACTAAAATGAGTACCACAGGCTCATGCTTTACGTGAAATAAGCTAGATGAACAAAACACCCTGTATAAAGTAAATATTTAGTTTTCCTTGGGATGTATATAGCATTATACCGTTCTGACCTTTTCTCTTGAAAGACTAAGATTGGACCCTCTTAAGTTCCTTGTATTACATCTTCGTAGTTTTTGGTTTGATTAACAAGCCCAAAAATGGCGTACGGAGTGTTCCCTTGTAAATTGGCACATAAAATCCTTTCACGTGCAATAGCAGTACAATGAAGCATTCATTGTCTAAATATGATTTAATAATCGATTTTGATCGAGGTTTCTTCCTAGTGCAATATGAATGAGTACGTTAGGCATACGATTGTTGTGAAATAAATACTAACCTTTCTTTGGCCAAATACGGGCGTAAACTTATTGAATGCTTAGAGACAGTAAAATCTAAATGCACACAGTTTTGGATGTTGTAAGGATTCCATTAATTTATTTTCCCTTATCGTTGTTAAATTTAGAAAATTAAGTACTTTCAACTATTCGCAGCTTAATGTTAACAATGGGATGGTTAATTGGCAATTTCGAATTCGAAACTTAATAGGTTGGTTTCTAGTTCTAAACTATGACATGGTATATATCCTGGTTTCGGCATTCTATCCTGGAGCTCAAAAAACAGTATTATTGTTGTAGCGAGAAGTGGTAAAAGCTGGAACCACTTTCTAAAACGCGATCATCGCATATTTGACGCATGAGTAGTGACATGCCGGTTCATAGAACATGCGTATTTAGTAATATCATGATATGTAATTAGAAAGACTCACAGAGCTATAATGTAAATGAAAAGTTAATAGTATTAAAATCAGTTGGATATTAAAAGTATTAATATTATTGCAAATAATAAATTGTAATTTTTGAGTGTTCACCAATTACATGATTACAGCAAAATTCTTGCTAAAGTTTAAAGAAAACTTCGATTTTATTTAATTAATTTTATATGAATTATCAGCTTAATGATATTTAGTGTTTATATGAGAGAATGCTTAAGCACAAAAACGGACACGGGGTAAACAAACAAAAAGAGTTAATCGCATTGTACATGTTAATAATAATTTAAAAAAAAACGTGAGTGAAAATTGAATACTTATAGTTACAAGAGCTCCGTAGCCTATATGCATAGAATTTTGCAATAATTACCACATTGCCAAAATTTATTTCTTGACAGGGCAACACAATTACAAACCTAAGAATTTAGAAAATAGTTCGCTTACAAAACAAGAAGCCATATAATCAGATGATATGTTCTGTTACTTCTGATTTCAAATGAACCGTTAATATAAATAACAGTGAAAACATCAAGCGTCGACATTAATAATAAATTATATTACAATCTGAAGACATATTTAGTTAAACACCTACTAAATGAAACGTATAAATTGTCCTGCTTTTCCTCTCATAAACAATGTAGGCACTGCCCCATTGCGACGCTCCTTGGCATCTTAAAAATAAAGAATAAGTCTGTTAAACTTTATACCAACAAGCATTATTTAAAATATAAAGTATTCATGGCTAAATTTATTATTATCTATATTTTTTTTACCAAGTTGATATTTTTTTACATTTCCCATAAATATTTAAATTTAATCACAAATATCAATTACATAACTTATGCAATACATATATACAAAGATTGGCATAGGATGTACAATATGCACTAACGTAATATCAATATATATCGAAATCTATAAATAAACAAGTGTAATCAATGTTGGCAGTAACCGATACTGCCTTACTGTTTGCAGAGCTCTAAGCAATGTTATCAATTCGTATCCTTTACAAACCTTCTCATCGATGAATTATTTGTGAGTAATACATTCAAACAAACTGGTAAACTTTATTCTTCAAATTACCCTTTGAAACGTAAAATTTAAAATTGTATCAGGAGAATGTTATCCTTTTACAAGGCTACAAGTGACAGATTAAACGAGTCACCTGTCAAATTTTCATACATTTTTTAAACGTTTACGGAGCTTAAAATATGTCGTTATTTCTTTTAATCTTCCATTCTGTTAGAAATATAATCAAAGTTAGTATATGATGGTGGATAAATTTAACACGTGCCTAACATATGGCAACGAAGTAGTTTCGACTCCCATGTACCTTCACACTAGTGCTGTACATTGCAAGATTATTTGAAATGTCCGCTTTGTTGTGCTATCATCTTAAGAAAATTTTATTTTTAATCGTTTTAAAATAATGGATTAGCCGAATATTTAAAAAAAAATGTATTTCATCTCACAAGGGAAACATGCAATATCCTACTGCTGGCAGAAATTTTGTAATTATGAATTTTATACACCTACCCTATGCGAATATTCACATACATGCTTTTAGTTTAGTAAAATCTTAGTTTTCGTAATTGTGACTGGACATGTGACTATTTTAGGCCATTTTGTGTATCCTGCCACCAGGAAACTCTTCAAATTTCATCCATATCATTCTTCCCTTTTAGTTTTTGATTTATGAGAATATCAAGTCATTGTGGTTTGGGTTGTAGACTTATTTTTCAGTCAAATTGGAAGACTGTAAGTAGCCTGTAAGCTGTGTACTGGTTCTTATTATAGCAAATAGATAACATAGTATGGGGTTATTTTTAATTTCTTCGTACGAACCGTGCTGGCTCTAAACTGTTTCAAAGTTCTGCTATAAAAACTTAATGTTCTTTTCTCCGCTACTATTATAATTGTGAATGATCGTTTTGGAACAGATCATCATGGAATAATAACACAGATATAGGGCTGAAGAAAACTGACTTTAATGTTCATGGTTTGTTATAGAAAAAAAAACTTGATTTAATTGAACATTGAAATAATTATATATTTTTAGTGGCACTTGACAAGTTGGTTCTTCTGCTTTTGCTTGAGGTAACAGACATATTAATGTTTTTCGTTTCTGATGTTATTGTTATAATATGACTGGTTATGATTTGAAAACATGGAAGAGATTGAAGAAATCAGATAAATAAAATTTCACAGAACAGTGGTGAGAAGATGAAAAACTTACTTGAAGACGACTTGACCAATAGACATCGCTCGGAACCAAAGTCTGGATAAAAATTTATTTCCAATTTTGGAAACGCAGAAAAACAGTTATGATGTATTCTGGTTTCCTCAGGCATAGCCGATCTTGTCCTTAATCTCAGGATGTACAAGCTGATCCCAGATATAAGTTTGCATGATGATGGTGGAAGTCTTCTCCGTGATGTCCTTGGATGGATTAACGAATTTTGAATGAATGACTGCTTCTTCCAGATTCTCTTAATCTGCCTGAAAAAGCACTCATCTACAGATTTCAGAGAGAGGGAGATTCCAAGAGGATTGACGCTATTGTACTGATATTGCTGGTGGACACTAGAGCTCCTCTCCAAAGCAGAATTTTGAAATATGGTAGATAAAACATAGTCCATTCAAAGAATATAAAAATCAGGGGGAGGTAGCCCTAGATTAAGTTATGTATTCATAGTAATATAAGCCAGAATTTTGGTCACACAGGGCACTACTTGCTGTCTTCAAATTTCATCAAAAAATTACTGTACAGCTCAAATTAAACATAACAAAAGTTCAGGTAAGGGTGTAACTGCACTTGCCCGATATTCACTCAGAGTTCAAATAATTAAAAAATCTTGATCTAAGTGAACGTCTATGCAAGAGGGCGGACATTTAAGGAGTCCAAGGACGCTCGCGCAAAACGAACTAATAGGAAAGTATGCTAAACTTATGATGTTAATTAGATCAAATGAAATCAAATTCTGACAACTTATTTAAATAAAACAGAACAACTTTATTTCCATAATTTACACATACGAACGGCTGAGTTGAATCATTAACTTTCTCAAACGTCAACCAAAATCATGGAATATTTGACTTTACATTGAGCAACTCTTTAACTAGTTAAATTAACTAATTAAGATTCAACAGATTATTCGATCGCTGTTTACTTCAAACCCGCTAGCTATTTCGAAAGTTACGGCAAAGTCCGAAGATTAAACTAGGAATTAAACACAGGACTTTAAATTTAGGTTATTAATTCTCGATAAGCTTCTATGAAATTAATTACTTAAGAAACAATAATTTTAACCAAATTTAGTTAGCGTCTCAACTAGACGTATAAGGAGGGGGGAGAAACCACCCACCCTTTCACAAAATTAATCAAAAGGTAACTCACTACCTCCACACTATACTGAACAAGTTGTAAGGAGCAAAATATAGAAGTGGGGGGGATGAATGCTTTCTTCAAGAAACACACGCCTATACACGCAATGACAAATCAATGGCCTTAAAGCCAACGTCACCAGAACACACGTTATCACTTCCGCTCTTTTCTGCACAAGTTGAAAGTAAAATAGAGAAGGGGAAAGGGGAGATACAGATGCCATTGCAATCCAATACACCCTACTTTGCTAACACGTAAGTTCTCGTTGACACCAAAAGGAAGGCTGTACCTTCTCAATGTGAACTATAGGAAACTCAAAAATGTCTGGAGATTTAACTTACTATAAATTGAAATCAAATCCAACTCTCTTTTAAGAAATACTTTGTTTTACTCACGAAAAACATAAGATATTACTCTCGATTATTTAATTCACAACAGTAACTGATTAATCGTAATTACTCAGAATTCCCCATGCAACGGCATTCGCCATTTAACTTCTTCCGAGAAATAACGCGACCGAGTAATTTATTCTCAAACAAAATTAGCTAATAATATTACTTCAAAACAATAGATTACTTCTATTATTAAATTAATATTAATAAATTATATCAGACTATCAGGAATTACCAATTTATAAGGCGAATACATTGCCCTTGTTTTCTTCAAAAGAAAACACTTTTCCAAACGAAAATTTTCAATACTCAAACCCGATTCCAAATCAGAAATAATTTTTATTAATTTGGGATCTTTCCTTTGTATAGCCTGTAGGGGCTTATTCAAAAAGGGAACATTCCAAAAAATTAGCATTGCTAAGTTCTTCCTCAAGAGCGACAATCCCACCTGAGAATCAAGAATATCGAACTCAAACGGATCATGCACCCTGGAGAAAAAATCTGTAACTATATTTTCGGAAGTCCTTATATGATGAATCGTGAATCGAAAGTTTGACAATTGTTCTACCATTGGTCCATATTTTAACAAGCATTTTGGATTATGCATAATCCAACAAAGAGCACCATTATCTGTGTAGACATGAAACTCATTTATCAAGTAATGCCGATATCGACAGATAGTTTTGATTAATGAAATAAACTCAATTCCAAATATAGAGCGATGTCTATGAGCTTCTGATAGTTTCTTTGAAAATAATGCTACTGGCCTAAGGTCACCTTTATCATCTCTTTGAAAAACAAATCCGCCAATCACTTTACTAGATCCGTCGACATTAACAACAAAACGTTTCGAAAGATCTGGTACCTTAAACACCACATGATCTTCAAATAATCTTTTCAATTCTTCCAACGCTAAATCATGTTCTCGACCCCACAAAAAGGGAACTTTTGGGGACCTCAATTCACTAATACAAGCCATAGCCTCCTGCAGCCAAGGAATAAACCTGCTGAAATATGTAAAATATCCAGTTAACATAAGAACAAACTTTCGATTACGCGGAGGTGGTATTTGTCGTACAGCAGAAATCCTTTCACTATCTATCTAAATATGTTCACCATCTACCAAAAACCCCAAGTAAATGAACCTTTTCTTATAAAAGAATGTTTTATCAGGTGCAATTATAAGACCAGTTCTTCTCAAACGCTCAAGTACCATATATATAGCTGCATAATGCTGTTCTTTGTTTCTATTGAATATCAGGATGTCATCAAAATAAGTTTTAACACCAAACTCCTCAAGATCTCCTAACAACCTTTCCATAGCCCTTGCTAAAACAGAACTCCCTGTCTTAATTCCTACTGGGACTCTCCGATACCAAAAACACCCTTTCGGAGTCACAATAGTTGTTACATCCCTTGATTCTTCATCTATTTCTAGCTGATTGTAAGCTTTACGGAGGTCTATCTTACTCAACCAAGTGAAATCAGCTAAATGTGTTATACATTCTTCAACACTAGGACCTGGAAAACTATCATCAATATTTCTATTGTTAACACCAACATAATTTCCAACAATCTTGTATGAACCTCCTCTGTTCTTCACGAGGAAACAACTAGAAGCAACATCAGAGTGATCTGTTTCCTCCAAAATTCCCTGTTTAACTATATCATCCAAAAGATCATAAAATAGTTTTCTTTTGTTCAATGGAATATTGAAAGGTTTTTCCTTATATGGTTCCTTTAAATAAATCTTACATTTATAACCTTTAAGGCATCCTACCTTATTCGTAAGAACATCAACATATTCATCCCTAATAGCCTGAACAAAAGTTTTAACCTCAGGGTCACTATCGCTCCAATCGTCCCAGTCAACTACTTTCTGATTCGTAATATCTTCACAGAAAATCTTTTCCAACGCGATGTCATAACTCTTCTTGTCACTATCATGTTCACCAAAAATCCTTATTTTCCGATTCACCACATCCATCGTTGATTTTATTCTTCATCTCGTAAAAACGTTCTGAAAATCCATCATCAAAGTCGGATGACCATTCCTCAGTGTTATACTTTCCTTCCAAACCAGGTAACGCAACCTTTCCTACCCTCTCTTTCTTATCTCTTCTAGTCTTCCTTGTCCGCTGAACCTTTGGTTTCAATGATTTATTGGGAAAGCTGTTTTTAGTTAATTGGGAAGCACCAATGTTTCCAGCATCTAAATCACTTTTGTTGTCTAGAACTTGTTCCCCTGCAGGTAAACTGAAGTTGTTCCTTTCTAAGTTCATCTAAGTCTGGAACTTCAATGTTCAACAACATTTTCTCCACATCGTCCAAACTTAAGCCACACTGCACTTCAACATCCTTAAATTTTTCAGTTTCTAAACAACGTCGTTCTTTCAATCTGTTAGATTCAGTTTTCAATATATGAAACAAAACTGCACTCAATTTCGACGACGAAGAAAAAGACGACGAACAATCATTTAAACCACCAATCAATAAATTAGTGGAACGTGAATCGGAAATCCATCTCAATCCTACAATCTTCTTTACATCCCGCAGAAATAAACGATGATGAACAAAATCCAGATGTCCTTGGATTAATTTCAAATATGGAATTCCCAAAACGCCAGCGCAAGGCTACCCATCTACTATTCTGAGTTCGTCAATGACCGCTTCTCCCGTAACATTCACCTTTAAGTTCACCACCTTATAACAGTCTCTTCCTTCGTCGGTGTGATGGGTAAGCAGTAGTGTCCTATCGCGTGCCAAACGCAAGGTTAAATCTAGTTATATACGGTCTCAGACTGCGATCCTTGTTCAAGGGCGAAGTAATGGTCTGGGCTCCCGAAGTGATAACGATCTCCACCGTCAGCAAGTTCAATTTGATCCCGAAGGACGTGGCAAATAACCGAACAAGACAAAGATGGGACAGGAAAATGAGAAACACCCCAGTAAAAAAGCTTGAGAGAATCAATGCTTCTATAGCATCCGTGACTCGACGACAACGTGATACCTGTCTAAAGCCACCCACGCAGTCAATATATGCACTCAACAGCAAACTCCAACACGAATTTCTGAAGTTACCTATACCTAGCCGGTGATGAAGCTCGCATGGATCAACAAAAATATCGCAAGGACTAGCAAACTGAGTAAGGACTAAATTAATGAAAGACAAGAAACGAATTCCGTTATGGAAACTACTATACCTGTGAAAAGAATATTGAATTAATAACAAGAAAACCATACACTCGAATGAGTAGTACTTATTCATTCTTACCTTCAAGTGACTGTATTATATTGATATCACTCCTCGAAGTTTTTATAGTGGATTGGATTATCATATAAAACGAACATTACTATACCAGCATTTCTCACAAGGAATTTCCCGACATGACCTCCTTGTTAATGTTTGATGCTTAATACGACAACTGATCGCAGAGATAAACTGTTTTTTTGAGTAATATTTCCTCATAAAATTTGAAAATGCTATTTATATTTCTTGTTTATTCCAAAATATGATCATTGATAGCATTCACAGTTACAATTTGTTTTGATCTGTCCACTTCAAGCGTTATTACACTTCCTTTCTGGGCAAGAATTAACACCTTATAGATCATAAATTTGATAAACAAAAATAAGACATTGTGCCTTTTAATATGTATTAAATTGATCAACAAGCTATGCAACTAGAAGTTCGCGTCAATACAAAATGTTATTTTCCAGACAATTCTTAAAGTTACGAATGTGGATAAGCTCACCTTACAATAATTATGCGTGATTGATATAAGCGAAATATAATATTGATTTTATTTATCATCGCCTACACCAGACCTTCTCAATACTTGTGTCACGCTGCAAGAGATCTTTCATACCCACCAATTCTATTTAACGAAACTTCGTCAAACTCTTAAGTACTATTCATATACTGAATATTTTATTGATAGACATTTTTCCCTTAATTTTCTTTAATAAAATACCGTATCTCAACATTCAG
>JAGDQP010033159.1:0-10127 GCA_022664845.1 Lepisma saccharinum
TGGGACGTAGCATAACGGAGCGGAACGGAGGACCATTGAATTCGGAAGTCTAGTCAAGACTTTTCGATAAGATAAGATAAAATGAATTGTATGGGCGGTAACAGCACTATGGCTTACGCCCGTCCCACCCTTTTCGAGTGATGACTAAATCAAAGATGCTAAATAATTTATTCTGGAGAAGGTTCCGTTGTTGTTCATGTAATTTTTACCAACATTATAGAGGATCTACGAAGAAATAGTTGGGATCTAAGGAATCTTGCAAATAATAAAAATAAATAAAAGAAACTGCACGGGTTGATAAACAAAGAAATCTTAAAACGAGTTCAAGAGCTGTTAATATTCCCAAAGAGAGCTTTCCTTGATATGAATATCTTGTTGCATATATTTTTATCTCTCGACAATTTCAATAATTAACACAGGAGAGTAGCGAAGTGTACTAAACCAATCTGTTTTTATTTATTTTTTTCGAAGTACATCTGTACACACGAATGGCCACTTGTTTCGTTCAACGCTTCATAAATTTAACATTACACGCTTTGCTTTTCTCCCCCTTAATTCTTTGTTCCTTTTTACCTTGAAGGACGAAGAAAAAGAAAGAGAAACGGAAAAGAACAAAAGAAAGATAAATCTATTCTGTAGACCATTTCACAAACGGAGTGAAATATTCCTTCTCTCTTTTGGTAATATGTGAAATGTTGTCGACTGCGCTCTGTAATTTTCACCTGACAACACACCAGCACACACACACACAGTGTAATTTCAGTGGTTCCGCCCAGAAAAGTAGGTTGCGCTGGCTCACAAGTAGTAAGTGAATGAGCAGGAAGATGAGGAGAGAGAAGGGAGAAGGGATGAGAGGAAGACGAACTGGTGTGGTGGTGGTAGTATTCTACATCCATTTGCGTTCCTCTGTCCGTCTCTCTCTCTCTCTCTCTCTCTCTCTCTCTCTCTCTCTCGCTCTTTCTCTCTTTGGCTCTCATCCGTTAACTTTGTGCTTAAATGACGGGAAGTGTAGAGAAAAGCGTCATTTGCCAAAGCAAACTGATGAAACTTAGGGTGATAGGATGGGGAGCGGGGGGTGGGCCGGCAGGGGGTGTAAAAACGGGAGCTCAGAGGAGAGAACAGTTGAGTAGATGGATGCTGGAAGAGTAACTGAAACGTACGTTCTGCAGGTGATGACGAATCCCTTGATTCACTGCCATTAGCATCCGAAAACCGGCCTTTACATGCTACGGAGGGCACTC
This sequence comes from Lepisma saccharinum, assembly GCA_022664845.1. NCBI lineage: Eukaryota > Metazoa > Arthropoda > Insecta > Zygentoma > Lepismatidae > Lepisma > Lepisma saccharinum. Next base: position 1,242 of record JAGDQP010033159.1, read on the forward strand.
CGTCAGCTATCTAAAATGACAACTCAGGGAACTGTGCTACCTACCGCCCCTCAGAATCAGGATTCCCGGAGTTACTACAAGACAGAACTTATCCTCCCCCCTCCCAATCCCTATTCAAGAACAGAAGTACTTTAATTGCACGTATATATATACTCTTGTGAAAGGACCTATTTTCGTGCCATACAAAAATCTCCCCTTTAAACCGAGCACTTTCCATGTGCGTCAGGTAAGAAGAGAACTACTGACATCTGTCGAGTAATTACCAAAATGTTGCTCCGTCACACACAGAAAGCAGTGAATGTACGTATGTGCTTCGCTCTTTAATACGCCAAAGCGACTATAATGACCCAACCATAACGGGAATATCGTAAAAATTAAATCCCTGAAGGAAGTCTGTAGAGTAAGGAGCGGGGACGGGAACGTAATAATGTGGAAGAATATGCGTATACCTTTCACAAACATCTAATACTAATTGTATTATTATCATAGATTCTTCTACGTAGATAATAATAATAATAATGGCGTCCTAGGTTCGAATCGCGATGGAAGACTTTAATCGCTACATAGCCTTCTGTGCCTTTCTCTACATTGTAAAATCGGGACGGGCGTAAGCCATAGTGCTGTTACCGCCCATAAACTTCATTTTATCATTATCTAAATTGTAAAAAAAAAAAACAAGTTTGATGTTCATCAGGTCCAACGCGACAAAGTAGTGTATAAGATGCTCTGGGTTCGAATCCAGGCTGGGGCAAGGATGTTTGTGAATTTCAAAACCCAAATTTTGCACTCGTATTCAAACAGTTATCAAATTGGCCAAAAATAAAATAAAGTTTACCGAAATTGAAGAGTACAGGGGAAGAATGGGGGGAGGATGTCCATGAAAGGCGATTTCTTGTAAAATACATTTTAAACTCCAACTCTCCGATATACTTCCATGTATTTCATTGTTGCAAAATCGCTATAACTTGGTGATTGTTGGCCCTTTTGGATCGAAATTTTCTGAGGAGTTAGCTATCATTGTGTACTACTTGTTACGAATGCAAACTCATTTTTTCTAAAGAAAAAATTGACATCACCCCCACCCTTTTCACCTGGACTCTTCAATTGTAAAAAATCGCTGTAAAAAAAAGTGCATTTGTTTCGAATCTTAATTCCAACCTTCTTTCTTCACACCTGTAATGTGTCAAGTGTGGAGCAGTTTTGCGCAATTTAGTTCTCTAAATGTGCAAAGAAGTGAACAAACGCGTTTATCATTAGTTAAAACAATAAAAATTAAGTTGGGGACTGTGTGAGCTCGACAACTTGGAGGGGTGACAGTCCTCTCATCGGGGAAAGGTCTGGTGGATTTTATGCTGTACACATGTATGACCAAAGTAGGACCACATTGTACAAATGTCGACTCTGAAAAATGTTCTATGAATGAAGTGAACAAATTTTTTTCTTGAAACGTTATAATAAACTCCAATTATAAAATTTGAGATGTTTTATCCACGATTTTTGATCGGGTTCAATATTTATGTATAATTAAACCTCACATGGATCTTTGGTACCTCGAAAAGGAATCTGAGGGCGCTCTCCCAATCTATAACATTCGATAATGTATAGCTGTTCCTAACTATTCCAAAGGTCTCTAACCCAGTCATAAATACAGTAGAAGTGATCCAACACAGTCAGCTGTTATTAAAAGAATACCTCAAAGCTTTAACATAACTTTATCCTCTTTTGTATAAAATAGTCTCCGGGGCAAGGGGGGGGGGGCGGAAAGAGAAACTCTATTCAAGAAGAGAGAGAGAAAAAAAGGAGATAATTTTAATCAGTTTCCTCTGCAATGACGTGCAAAATCTGGCTGTGATATTCTCCGACATCACCAAGGCAGACGGAAGAGGCAATGGGAGGGTGGGTGGGGGTGGGTGAAGAAGAACAAAGGCATCCACACTATAGAAAGCGAGAGAGACTTAAGTAGATGTCCCAGTTTATGAAGATTGATGGTGGTGCTGCATTCGACACAACTTTAAAGGATGGGCTAGGAAAAGGAGGCGACAAGGGTACTGGGGGGAGGTCTCCCTGAATTATTTATGGGGATTCAAACTACTCCATCTCTTCTGACTCTCTCTGTCTCTTTCTTTCTCTTCCAAGGAAGTACAGCAAAGAAAAATGATGTAACATATTCGCTTTTGTTTTGAATTTTAATTGTATCTACTAGAGATGGACACAAAAGTACGGATCTGGATCTTGGAACCAAGGATCCGGATTCTGAAACCGAGTAACTGGATCTGGATTCTTGAACTAGGTACCCGAATCTGCATCTTGGAAACGGATTTCCGAATCTGGATTCTGGAACCGGGTATCCGAATCTGGATCCTGTAACCAGGTACTCAGATCTGCATCTTGGAACCGGGTATCCAAATCTGGACCCTGTAACCGGGTACACGGATCCGGATCTTAGAACCGAGCATCCGATCCGAATCTTGGAACCGAGAATTCGATCCGGATCTTGGAACCGAGGATCCGATCTGGATCTTGGAACCGAGGATCCGATCTGGATCTTGGAACCGGGTACCCGCAACCTGTTGCTGGAACCGAGAATCCTGAACCCGGGTACATGGATTTGCATCTTAAAACTTAGGGTTCGGATCTTAGAGCCGGGTACCCGGTTTCTTCAGAACCAGTTCCTTTAAAGTCCGTCTCCGCCCATCCCTAGCTTCTACTCTTCATTTCTGAAATAAATCTAACCCCCTAAAAGGACCAAGAACGATTTATTGTTTCGAACAAATTCAAATCAGCTTATAGCACAAACTTAAGCTGAGCCTTGACAGCGTATTGAAGTGCATAAAGTCAAAAAATGCCGAAACGAAACGTTGCAGCGAGGATTTGCACATTTGGGTATAAATATAGGAAATAATATGAAGAAAATAGTGGAAATTCAAACTGGAATTTATCGAATTTCAGAAGTGCAGATAGCAGGTGAAAAAAGGTGTAGAAAGGGTTGTGGTATCAATCCATTAAAATCGAGATCGTTGAACTGAGGTCAGTTGTTTCGTATTTGTCGTTGGTGGCGTTAGCCTACGAATGCGTATAGCAGAAGAACCGTATAAAAGAAAAAAAAAGTAGCGTCAACCAGATTGAAGAAACAACTGTGTAAATAGAAGTTGCTGAATTCAAAATCCGAAGTCGTCATTGTTGTTTTCGTTTAGGCGCAAGCGTTTGTCGAAAAGTGAGTGCGTATAATGAAGAAACGTCGTAAGAGAAGGTTGTAGCTTTTGCACATTTCTAAAGCGGGATCGTTGAATCCCATCTGAAACTAGCTTCTGTCTACCAGCGTTGGTTGATGTGCTACGAAGCGCAAGATACAGACCGACGAGGAGAATCAGAAAGAACATCAAAATAATTTGTTGGAAGCACTGAAAGCAACAGATTTCAAGACAAAATTCTCCCCGAAGTTGTAGAATTAAAAAGAAGTACCCAGTGATCGTAGCTCAGTTGGTAGAGCATTGGTTTCGTATTCGGGAGGTCTTCAGTTCGAAACCAACATCCCCGCATCCTGACTGAGTTTTTATCAGGTTTCTACCTCAGTCATACCAGGTAAATACTGGTATAGCACCTACATACACCCTGGTCGACCACCTTTTAATATCCTATCCCTATCCCAGCTTGAGAATGATATGCCTACTAAAGGATATGAACGAATTCAATTCAATTCAATTTACGGAACCTCTGACGAGATAGAAACTGAAGATAACGATGGCTACCAACAAATTTGTTATTGATCTAGGAATTGCATCAATTTAATACTCAGTAAATACAATCTTTCCAAAGAAACTGGATAGCAATCGGAGCACAAGTTTCAAGCCAACACGGCGGAGGCAAGTCACTGACATGGAATAGTATCAATGTAACAAGCCTTGGCTCGACTCTAGTCTCGACCATTCTTCAGAGGTTCTCGTTTCAGATCCAGTAGAAACTTCACAGCATCCATTACAGATTTAGACACAACAGGGATTATTCTCACTTAAAATATGTAACATTAAAAAGATTCAGACAGAGATATCATTCCTATTCGGTCTCTATACCATCAGATTATTTCTACGTTATATTCCCAGCATCGCAAGTTAAAACAGCAAAACAGAAAGTTCTCTGACAATACTGGCCAGTCATGTAAATTAAATTAAATTGATTTTCTTTTTAAATAACTGTTATTAATCGAACAACCTTCCTGAGTAAACACGAAGCCAAAACTAACATATTTAGACAAATAAAAAGGACGAAGAAAATGCAAATAAAATGTTCGATATAATATTCGCTACGTACTACCCCCCCCCCTCTCTCTCTCTCTTTCTCTCTCTCTGTCTCTTTCATCTGTGTATACTTCAATTCGTGTCACATTTTTTTTTCCTGCTTCGATGTTAGATTGTTACACTAAATCACCTCTTTAATTTGACCACTACCATTACAATTTTCAACAATAACAAAAAAAAAAATATTAAAATTCAATATTCCTTCCAATTAGTACGTTATTCTCTTTTTTTTTTTTTTTTTAGTTTAACAGATCACTTGTCTTTATTCCTATACTACTTTATTGAATGTTTTTGACGTTAATTTTCAACAACATCCTTTAAATTAGATACAATCCCTCTGTAATTTAAATCAACATTAATCGGAGCAATGACACATTAAGAGAAATACAATGAGTTTGTGCACGGCGTGAGTACACTACATTGTAAGGGAAAAGTGCGTATTTTCATATACGAAGATCTAATAGGCCATTCATGAAGCATAATGTGTACTAGTTTCCCGCATTCCCTTACTCAGCGAGGTGACAATAATGGTGATTGCCCCTCTTTAGGCGATAAACTAAAAAAAAAGCACCGCCCAGTTACATATGACTGTACAACGAACAGCCGTATCCACTTGTGTGGGCTAGTACAATTGACTGCTGCCTGCATATTGAGATAAAACCGGAAAAAGTGGATCAGATTTTTGGTGTACAGTTGTCTTAAATGAGTTATCCGTAATGGATAACTCATTTAAGACAAACATACACCAAAAATCTGATTCTGGTACATCAACACACAGTGTCTACACACAAAAGATCAAACATTTCGCTAAAGTTATTTAAAAAAAACAACACACAAATTATAATCAGGAAAAGACAATAAGAAAAGTGAAAAAGATAACTTAATATTCTAGTTAAGGGAAACAAAATTGATATAACCAAAACATCCATTAAAGAAATGACAAACAAAACCAATTCAAACACTACAAAATCAATACAATAATCAGATAAGAAACCCAACAGACAAAACATAGATATAGCAATGCCATAATATGGAAGAATACGCATAAAATTACGCAAAGAAGTTACGCAGATTAGAAACAAACATGGGACTATAAAAGCCTCTGACAGACAAAAACAAAGCATGTAATCAAAGGACAAGAAAATAAACAAATACATAATCGGAACATGAAAACACAATTAACGAAACCTACTACATCCTAGAATACAAATCGAAAGAATACAATACCAGGATACAGAATCTAGTCCAAAAAAACTATTACGAATTGTTCATAAACTCTGTACAATTGAACAAGAAGAAAAAAACCTACAAAACAAACACAAGAACACACTCACTCTGAGACTAAACAAAAAAGCAAAGCTTTGTGTCACCACGAACAAGCTGAGAATCAAACACAAGATTGCTTGGGAACTGTTCTACAGGATTTCAATATATCACCAATAAATACAAGGATAACGGATCTTTGTAAGTACAAGATGTTTCAGATTGTAAATTACTTGAGAACATTGCACAATCACAAACGAATTGAAATTGTACACGACTATCAATCAGTCAATTTTCTGAAGCAGTACTTCTTCATTACTTCTATAACCATTTCATAATACAAAACAGATTATAATTTCTCTTCCTTCTCTCTATACATCACACAACATTGTCCTGGTTTTGTTTCGCCCATTTTTTCCTCTCTTAACATCTTTATTATCATCTCCTTTTCTATCCTCCGTACGTTGTATCTTTGGCTCTTTCCCTCCTGCCACCAATCTTCCTGTTTGAGTTTTTTTTTTTCAGTCTTAAGAAGTTGGGAGAAAACTGAGGAGCAGGAGAGCAAAAGCTTTTCCAACAGGAAAACCTCTAGTTCGCAGCCCTCTAGCGGAACTTGAAGCACTTATCCTCGGCGGGATAAATCAATGCAAAAGACCATGGAAGAAGGAAGGTCTTTTGTTAAGTCGCGCGGGGATGAAGGAGACTACGAAAATTGAATACTATAAATCAGAAACTGCCTTGCAGGGGATAAAGGAGGATTGAGCACACACACACACACACAGAGAGAGAAAGAGAGAGAGAGAGAGAGAGAGAGAGAGACTAACTGAAGGAAGATAAAGATAAGAAAAGACCAAAAAAGAAAACAAAGTGACATAAGGGTTAACGCATATCACACAAAAGAAAGATCATCACAGAAGTCATCCCCAAAATACCAATAACAATATTAACAAGGCAAAACTAAACAAAGCAAAATCGGTTAAACAGATTCTTTCCTATTCGTGGTATCAGTGACGGTAAGTGGCATTATAAGTCACGTCCTTGTTTTATGTGTGTGTGTGTGTGTCTCTCTCTCTCACGCAAGTCTTGCTTGTCTGTAAACACGATATAGCAAAGACTGTTCTATAATCAATTTTGGTACTTTTTGGGCAGAAATCGTGAACGAAATTGATCAAAGCTGAGCATCCTACCATGGCAACGATCTGCTGGTGTCAAAATCCAAGGTCGGGAAACCATCATTATTTATTAGCAACTCGGATCTTGTTTGTTATTTCTGTCATAGTTTCATCTTTCAACTCGCTTATTGTTTATGTGCATTTTAAGCTTGTTTAAAATTTCTCAGCATTATAATAATAATAATAATAATAATAATATTAACCGCTGGCGTTACATACCGAAAGGTTCTGAGACTGCCCCAACGCCATCTGTCCGCGCTTGGTGGAACTGCGTCCACCTGAGTGACGGCCGTGGGGTCAACACTGCGCGTTACCTTGACCACGAAGAGGTGTATCTGGGGCTTTCTAGACCAAGTGGTCGTTACGTCTTTATTCACGTGACTCCCCAGTTTGCCTCACGACGCTGGGTAGACGTCGAAAAGTGGGGTGCTTCATCCGGGAGTTGAACCCGGGACCACGCGGACATGAGTGCAAGGCTTTAACCACTAGACTATGGAGCCACCTTCCATTCATCGTCCATCTTCCTTCTGTTCGTCTAGCTATGTGACCGGCCCACCCCAATTCATCTTTTTCGCAGTCTTGATTATATCATCTACCTTTGTTCGTGCGCGAATCCATTCGTCTTCCTGTTTTCCTAGTTATTCCTAACATGCACATCTCCATTGCCCTTTGCATTCTTCAATTTTCTATATAAATGTTTAAATAGTAATAAATACGAAAAATAAAACAACTCCTAAAAGGAACCGTAGAAAACATAAGCATACCATTAATTGAAAAAAAAAAACTAAAGTTGAAAATCTTAGGTTATAGGTCATTTTTGGTGCATGTATCTAGTAGATATATTGCGCCCAACTGTGTTCCAAAAGATACTGCGCCTGGTGGAGAGTTATACTTGCAATTTACGGGTTGGCAGTACAGTTATGACCTCAGCCCGTAACAAATGTGAACGACCACGCTTCTCGGCGAGTACTCTTACACGAGAGGAATGGGTTAAGTAAGCTAGAGTCATAGTTTAGGTATCATCACGACATTTAACTGGTGAATCTGAGGAGACCTAACGAAAATCTCAATCTGCATGGCCGACACCAGGGATCGAACCATTGCATTCGATCTAATTAGATTACACAATAACAGAAGCAGGAACACAAAGCGAAAGTGAACGAAAATGCGCATTAATTTAATTATGTTAATTCGAGAGGTACAACAAATCATACATGTTAAGATGTTCAGTACGCGAGTTTTTTAATGTTAAACAGCAGTGTTCTGTACCAACGCAAACAGCCATAACAGAGCGGTAAATACATCCTCGTATCTCATATCCCCTAAGCACTCGTAATTTCTGGGGAAAACGAACCAAAATTATAGTCGAACCGGGAACAAGAAGCAAACGACGTTGAAAATAAAACAGAAGTGTGAGCAAGACTGAGAAAAAGAGGCTCTCCCCTAAATTCGTTCATAGAATGTCAGTATAAAACTCTAAGGAGAAAAAAAGAAAGAACAAAAGGTCTTTCATTTCAATAGCCACAAAGAAAGAGAGGGAGCGGAGGTGGCTCATAAACTCACGACACTTAGTCTTTCGTCTTATATCTTTTGGTGGTCTTTTTTTAAAGAGTGTGTTCTATTTTAAAGAAGTTCTATTTTTTTTGTCACTAGATGGTAGCACAGAGGCACACAGCTCATTTGCATCTGAATAACACTCTTGGGTTACGTACTGCTTGTCGACACAAGGTTGCAAACTAGGAAATACATTCTGCAAGAACTAAAGTTCTCCTTCAATGCACGCACACATACCGAAAACATGGATGGTGCGACGTAGAGTGGGGTCTTGGGGAGGAAGCAGCCCCACCCAAAGTTAATCAAAGATCCTCTTTTACATCTTTAAAAGTTTGTAAAATTTGTAAAGAATTCTGTCAGTCTTTACCATTGCCACCTTCCTAGTTTTGCCTAACGAATTTTCAGTCTCTCAAATTTATTATTTTGGTTATATGTTCATCTTACAAACTCTTCGCCTTTTTTTTATGCCTGTTTAATTATTTCTGACTATTTTAAACTTGTTTATTATTTCTATAATTGGTTAATCTTTTAACTTGTTTATTATTTCTATAATTAGTTAATCTTTTAACTTGTTTATTATTTCTATAATTGGTTAATCTTTT
>JAGDQP010033159.1:10137-20843 GCA_022664845.1 Lepisma saccharinum
GTTAATCTTTTAACTTGTTTATTATTTCTATAACTGGTTAATCTTTTAACTTGTTTATTATTTCTATTATTGGTTAATCTTTTAACTTATTTATTATTTCTATAACTGGTTAATCTTTTAACTTGTTTATTATTTCAGTGCATCAACTTGTTTACTATTTCTGTGAATATTTCAATGCTTTTATAATTATTTCTGTGTACATTTTAAATTCCTTTATTATCTCTCTGCATCTTTCAACATTTTATTTGTTTCTGTCCATTTCTCACCTTAGTATTTCTGTTTATCTTTAAACTTGTTTCATATTTATGTACCTCCTTCTGTATCATAACTTTTTTATGAGCTAATCCCGTCTCTCTAGTGAAAAGGGTACCAAAATTATGAAGCTAAATTAATTTTAATTTATAATTTAAAACAAAATCACGTTTGGGTTTGTCGCGTTTTAATCATGTTCTTTTTAATGTTCTTCTCAGACCATATGTTGGGTTCTTCACTAAAAGAAATTAACCCATATAAAGTGAATTGCACTTACAGTCGAAAAGTTAGGGAAGTTTGGGATAAAGAGTATTATTAGTGAACTAACAAGGAACACACTCAACAGGTGACAGAGTACGATTTTGATGAAAATTCGTTTGTAGGTTTTGTCGTACAGGATTACAGTTATGCCAAAACTAATGTCATCATTGGGTTTCTCGGAACATTGCAGCACAGATTGATATATCACATGACCCACTTACAATTAAAAAAAAAAAAATCGGTGCGTAGTCAAGATGACAGTTTTAAGATGGCGGTCATTGATGCCATACCCTCCAGTATTATATCGCCTTCTGTCCAGTATCCATTAATGGCCATTTGATTTCAAAATAGGTAACAGTTTATACAAGAAAATACGTTTTCCGTTCTCTGTATTCGATTTACGTTCTCTGTATTCGATTGCTCTCTACGTTCCATCTTTGTCGGGTTCCCTTGTCGTTATTTGTTGACGACAGCACCTATAATTTTGGCTGTAAACGTTTACCTAAGTACTGTACATAGAAACAAATTTTCATTGTTCACGCGGCACTGAATATTGTTCGTAAAATTGGGCGATTTTGATGTCGGTGGCCATATTATTATTATTTTTTTTTAATAACACTTGATCAAAAAATGATAGAGCATTGCTGTTACCACCTATTGACAACTTATAGTACTTGTTGTGTTGTCATTTGCTTAACATTATCCGAGGTACGTCACGAAATGTTTAAGTAATTTTCCGTCTCCGTCAACTCATTTACTATATATATATATATATATATATATATATATACGGTGTTAAGGTAAAAAGGTCATAACCCTCAAAAAAAAAAAAGAATTGTTGATTTTTATCCTATTCAATTCTCCAGAGGTCTGACTACATGTGAGTAAAATATTGTAAGCTTCTGTGCATCATTAAGGCAAATATACCACTTTTCTATCTGTGTAACCCATTTAGTATCATACAAGTGAAATGTCTTTAACCGTACCTCCTGAAACAAAGAACTGGAAATGAGGCTTACGACATTTTACCTTAGCACCTCGGGTGTATAAGAATCACCCTATATTACAATATAATCTCCTTTACTATTGCTGTAAAATTTTAAGCAATAAATATCTGAAGGTAACCCAGCTACACAATTTTGTTAACAGAATTTATGACTGAAAATAATTTTATTTTCTAGTTCCCTTTCTTTAAATAAAAAGACAAAATAGAGGCTAAAAAGGAAGATAAAAAGCTAAGAAAATAAGGTTTAAGGTGAAGAATTCTAGCAATAGATAGAAGAAGGATCTCACTATATTTCTAATGCATTTTCTTTTGAACGAAATTGCAATGCATACGTCAAAAACATATATCTCTCGTAGGTTCCTGTAAATAAAAACATCAAACACACAATAGCTTCAACAAGAACAAAGATTCTATATGGATTTGATTATTAGCTGTTCTGAAACATTCTAGTCCAAGCTAATGTATCACATACCTGTCTTTTTAGTTGTAAAAAAAATACAACCGAATTTAAAATGGCCCATTTCAAGGTGGTACAGGAGATGCTAAACACCTCACTTATTATTCCTTTGGTGTTATGTTCAACTAGAGTGATATGACAAGTCTATAATTAAGGATAGTGTAAATCAACTACCTCTAACGCTAGATGGCAATACTACCTCCGTATGCCTCTAAGGTGTTGTTATCGTTGCAAGAAATTCCAATGCTGCTCCGACAAATTCAAGTCTAGAGAGTTCAAACTTTCAGAGTTCATAACGACTTCAAGAGTTCAATCTCTGCCGATTATTTATTTTCTCCTTTGTTCATTGTTGAAATCGCTTGATTGTTGTTGTGAATATTCAAACCTATAACAATGAAGCTATTTCAACAATTAACGAAAGAGAAAATAAGGAGTCAGCACGGATTGAACTCTTGAAGTGGCTATGAACTTTCATCACCCGAAGTTTAAACTCTCTAGGCTTAAATTTATAGGAGCAGCAATGGAATTTTTTGCAACAATAAACGTATTAGAGAAATACGGATGTAGTCCTGTCATCTAGCTTTAGAAGTAGTTGCTTTACACTAATTTTAAGCATTTTTTTAACACTCGAAGTTTATCTTGTACACTTATTTAGTAGCCCTGTTCTCCTCCCACCAAAATTCAATTCCTCTTCCCTCGTTCCATAGTTCCCTCTTCAGCAAGCTACTATAGTATTACAAATATTTATGTCTTCAGAATGTCGTATCAGACGCACTATAATTTACGTTGGAAATAAGTTTCTTCATTTTGAACATTTTCCTTGCCAGTCCTTACCTGTGTCCAGAACTAATCCGCTATTTTTTTTTTTCACAAGAACGTATCCATAGCAGCAAATATCGATTTAAGATCTCCCTTGTTTTTTATTTCATTTTACTCTATAGCCGTTTACGAGCTACGGTGACTCTGTGAAAGCATGCTTTACATAATATGTAGCTCAAGTTCTGTCAATCCGTTCCTTTCTTCCTTTTAGTGTGATGAACACACTTTTCGTGGTACCCTTTCATATGTTCTTTATCCTCCTCATCTCAAATTGAAAAACTAAGGTAACAGTTCCTCCCTCTTTCTTTTTTTTTCTTCAACAACTGGGAATAAAAACGACCAAATCATTTTCCCCTTTCTTTCTCTCTTTTGCTTTCTGGTTTCCAGAAACAAGAAAAGGAAAAGATGTTGGGTTGGAGACTTTAACAAAAGAAAGAAAGTTAAAAAAACACACACACACACACAAAAGAAGAAAGGAAAGTTTTCGGGCTTATCGAATGTCGCATAAAAGTGATCCTCCGGAGATGGCTTTTCCATTAAAACAAATGACTATCTGAAAATCTTCGCTAGTTTTAGCGACACTGAAGTTACGTTACTTTACTTGTCCTCTCCGCAAAACCCTTTTCTTCTAGTTTTTTGGTCTTCTCCTCCTTTCTCCACTTCTTCTCCTCCTTTCTCCGCACCACTAAGCCAGTTCTTCTTTTGTTGTTTGGTGTGATCCTTTGTCACAGTGTTGCCATCTCAGTATCATACAATTATAGATGTATATCGGCTTGTATCCTATTATAATACGCAACGGATAAATCGACTACTGCATCTTTACAAGGTTACCCAAAAGGGCTATCAAGATTTTAATAACTTCACATGCACAATAGACTTGAGATAGGAGTTCATAACACTCCAAGTTATTGGTGTCATACATTACAGGCAGAGCTGAAGCGGGATCACCAATGACCCGGTCGAAAATTTGACCCGACTGACTTGGTTACCCGACCTCGACCCACATGATCAGTCCGAGGACGCGATGATCGACTCGACCCAATAGCCCCAGTGACCCGTTCTTGACCCAATAGACCCGGTGACCCGCTCGACCCAATAGACCCGTGATCCGTTCTTGATCCAATAGATCCGGTGACCCGTTCTTGACCCAATAGACCCGGTGACCCGTTCTTGACCCAATAGACCCGGTGACCGTTCTTGACCCAATAGACCCGGTGATCCGTTTTTGACCCAATTTGATCTGGTCTTCTTTCTGTGGCTTGAATCATTTAATATTGTTATTTATGAGATTGCTTGAGAAGTAATCTCAAGTACCTTAAATAGATACGTAGTGATCTATGCCCAAATATGATTCATTACATATACTCACATTATTAACACAGAAAGTAAAATACATTTAAAATGATTTATTGAGGATGTCAAAACTATAATTTTCTGCATTAAGGATAGTGAACTCTAATGAACTAAGAATTTTCAGCATCGTATTTTTGGGGCTGTGGGGGTGTAACCTCCTGGTCCCTGTTCCCTCTGAAAGAAACACTGTTCAAGCATAATAAGGAAACATTTCAAAACTGCTGTGCCCTCTGGCTCACCGGGTCAGGCCGAGTTCGAAGCGTAGACCCGATTACCCGGTTCAAAACTTGACCCGGTGACCCGTTTTAGCTCTTCTTACATGTGCTCTATGTGTGTGCAGCCTTTGTGATTCTACAAATATCAACACGATAATCCAGTTCCTTCCAAACTGCTTGTAGCATGTCAGTGGTGATGGCTTCAATGCCAGTTCTGATTTATATCCTGTTTCTGGAAACTGTACGTACCACCTTCAAATGGAATTGAAAGATGGGTAGTTGTCTCCTGGATTTGGTTCGCAATTGTCGCTGGACAATTAAAACTAACGAACATTCATAAAATACAAGCACACAAAACGTCTTCTCACTGTCGTTCGCCGGACGCCATCGTAGTAAACTGCGCTCCAAGCGGAGATATTCAGAACTAATCGAACACCGCACATCTGAGAAATTCTTGATTCAACAGCATACTATATATCGGTATTTAATCGTCTCATTTTATATTGTTGGCAAACTAGAACATGATGCTGTAGCATAAGCCTTACAGCGAAACATAAAAAGAAAAAAAAAACTACGTAGAAAATTGAACTTGATCGTTCTTTCTCTTATGGACCTGAGTTTGATCGTTTTTCCCAGGAACATAAAACCATTAACGTACATTTTCATAGAAAGCTAACCTCACCAAATTATAATACTCCACTTCCACGATGAGCTGAGATTATTTCACTCAATTTCCAACACGATGAATGTTTATCGATATTCCTTTGTACCCTTCCCATTGAAAATTTACACTAACTTTTCAATTAGAAAGAAACGTACATGAAGGACTTACTGAAAGTTCATCTTTAAAAACAATTGCAAAATTTCACTCTCATTGTAAGTTTATTTTTTACACTTTCAAAAAGTAATGCACTACCATCGATAGTTTAAATCAGCACCTAAGTTTTGAATAAGAAAGCAATGCACATTCGCAGTGCACTAACCATAGGGTAAGGTAAGGTAATTTTGCAGTATAGGTAACTTTGTAAATATTATATCATAAACTTGTTGCCACGAAACCTAGTGTTGTAAGATTTCACATTTGATTCAGCAGATACAGTAGCATTTTCCGCTTCAAGCTATGCTGCTGTTCAGATCTCCCTCAACAAGATCAAAGGACTATGAAACGTTAAATAAAAGATTACATTTTGTACGAATTATCATACTTTACCCTACGTAAGTTAGAAACTCTCTCGAAAGAGCAAAAGGCCAACATTCAAACAAACGAACTACAAACAGCGAGTTCTATGAATTGAAGTCAAGCAATGTATTTATAAAATCCTCTCGGGTAGTAGTCTTATATATATATAAATAACGAACGTTATTGATTTCAACTTTTCAATACCGTTTATTGAGATTAATTTGAGCCAATAATTTGGTTTCGATCGCTCCATATACATGTATGTATCAAAGAATGTGAGTGTGTGTGTATGTGTTAGTGCTCTGCAACAAAGGTTTGGAAAAGAGCAGCCTTTACGTTCCAACGACAGTGCTAAGAGCACACAGCAAGCAATTCTCCAGAGCAGCTGGAGAACGAAAACAGCACAAGGAAGGCAAAGCCATGCAAATGGAAAAACGAGGCTGTTCCCTTCGCCCACGCACGCCGAAGTCCTGGTCTCGTGAACCGAAAAGAGGGCATTCAACATAATCGCATTACTTACTCGCAGACGACAATGAAGCTTGGAGTTTCCACACGAAATCAACCTCGATTCTCTCTCTCTCTCTCCAACTCTCTTTTGTTTCTACCTCTCTTTCTCTTCCTCCTATGTGCCTTCAAGTTTGTTCCATCTACACACACACACACATTGAAACTATTCTTTTTAATACAATAGAAACTTTGCTTGCGTTAGTGCTGAAACGACATCCACATACATGGTGAGATACGGTACAACATACCTCCATGTATTCGTATGCCGGAGAGCTCATGTGTGAACTAATTCGTGTATGGGTGTATTGCACAAACTGTATCGCAATGAGATATCTTTTTTTACCATTCAAAAAAAGTCAGCCAGTAAGTGAGTCTATCTATCTATCTATTTAAACATGAAAAACAGTGCAAAAATAATACTGTAGAACTTAAGCTACTTCAGTAATGACTGAAGTGTAAAACAAAACATTAGCATGGCTGTTTATGGCTCCTGCATAACTTCATTTCACTTGGTTCACTTGCTGCTCTCCTATGACCTCACTTCACTTCTCTCACTTGCGGTTCTCCCATGACTTCAGTTGCGGCTTTACCATGACTTCACTTCCTTCACTTGTGGCTCTGCCATGACTTCACTCCACTTGCTTCATTTGCGGTTGTACCTTAACTTAACTCCACTTGCTTCACTTGTGGCTCTGCCATGACTTCACTCCACTTGCTTCATTTATGGTTCTTCTTTAACTTCACTCCATTTGTTTCACTTAACGGCTCTTCCAAGACTTCACTCCAGTTTCCTCATTTGCTGTTGTTCTGACTTCACTCCACATGCCTCACTGATAAGAGGAGTTTGTTCTCTAATATTTCTACAAAGTTTACGTGTATTAAACATTAGAATAGCATTGGCAAATTTCCGTTTAAGTTGTGATGTACATCCTAAACGTGACGTAGTTTCTGAAGACAAGACCTACCGTTAACGTGTGATCCAAATCATTTTCGGTATTGAATCCTAAACAGACAGATAAAGTCATTATAATAAATTTGGGAGAATCACACGATACCTTTACGCATCTCTGGCTCAGGCCTCACACAATATAAAACTATTCAAAAACTCCGATTTGAGTGTCTCGTACGCCTAGTTAGCTCTGTCCGAGTACCACATTGATAGACCTCAAAAAAAAAAAAAAAAAAAAAATCTCGGTATCGCGAAATTTAAAGTGTGACCATGGCATCAGGATGGCGGCGCATGAATGGCTATACGCACGTCCCGAAATACTTTTTTTCTCTTAATATGAATGCTTTAGTGTATCGTAGACGCCGATACACTGAACTCAAGTGAGACAACATTGAAGGATGAGCACACGCATTTGCATCTTGTAAAATTAGATATTTATCTACGGATTTTCTTCTGTACTGCTAAAATCTGCAGAATTTTTGTGCGAAAGTTCTTTACGTCCTGTTATATTTTTATCCTCCTTCGTTCTGGTGAAGTGTGCCTAATTCGGGATCCTTTAAAAGGACTGTCTCTCTTTTCCCTTGTCAATAGTACAAAGCCGAGAGTTTAAAGTAGGAATCGAATCGCCGACGAATTCCGCGGTGTCCTTGCATAAAAAATGTGGCTGCTATCAAGGAAGCCGGGCAATGATCGTGGTTTAAGCAGGGAGAGAGAGGACTGTGATATTAGTAACCTGGCAGAAAATAGAGTAACTATCTCCAATATGACGGAATATCTTCGAGAATTTAGTTGAAAAATTCTGGGTTATTTTCTTAATAAGCTAGGAACCACTACAGTGCGGATATGGGCTGTAACGAGGAATATATTTTATTTATGTCAAGTCCTGTGAGTTCCTCGGAAAGGTCTGGCTAATAACTTTTTTTTTCTGGTCTAGGAATGTCTGGACGTAGCTGGAGGAAAGTGGTAAAAACAACGCTCGATAATTATTCTTGTTCTTCCCATGCAAATTGAATTCCTCTTGGATAATAGGAATGTGACATCGCATTGCCCTAAATGTGGGGATTGTACCATAAAGTAAGCACAGAAATGCCTCTATAGGGCTCAGGTAGAGCAACTATACAGAGTGTTGATGATTGCTTACCCACCCTTGCCCCCAAAAAGTGCTCGTCGAAAAACATGTTATGGACCTCGATCATGCTTATTCAGCCTCAAAAAACTAAAATTAAAAAAAAATAGAACTAGGCGATTTTATAATATACTTGATAACTTCGAAAGAATAAAAAATTGATATTATCAAATATCAACATTGAACTATAATTTGATATCAAGTACGATATTTGAATTTGGATTTGAATTTATTTTAAGGACTTTGGACATCTGTGGATTAGGCCGAGGTAGGGTGGGGAGAGGACTGTGGAAGGCAGAGCCTATTTTGTAGGTACCATCCCAGCATTTGCCTGGTGTGACTGAGGAAATCCCCTAGAGAAACTTCGGTCACAATAGTCGGCCGCTGGGATCGATCCCAGGACCTCTCGAATGGTAAGCCACCGCTCTACCACTAAGCTACGGTCGTTGGGTGCAAGTAGGATGTTCGAATTACAATTTTTCAATAAATGTTTCATATTGATTTTCCAATCATGTATATATATTAGGGACCTATGTTGGTCTAGTGGTTGACGTTGCTGATTATGGATTGAGGGCTTCCAGGTTCGGTTCTCGGCGCTGCCAAGGATTCTTTTCAAGGCGTGTGGGTCTGGAACGGGGCCCACCCAGCATCGTGATGCAATTGGGGAGCTGCTATGAATAAAAGATAGTGGCGATCACAGTGAGAGCTTAGGCTCTGCTCTCCCAACCCGTCTGACCAGTGTGACTCCGGAAAGAGGCTTCATCCATTACTGAATCGAATATCGCTGTGGCTTATTATTATTATTATTATTATTATTATTATATATTAGGGTCGTCCTTAATTTTAATATTTCGAAAACTCAACGGGGGCACGTTTACAATCTGTTACATTAACCATGAAAATAATGTTCGTAACATTTGGTTAATTTTGAGTAACATTTAGAGGTCGCTACCAGGACCTGCAAAATCGCAGTATGTCACAATGCTTAACATAGGAGCAATCATGCTGAAATTGTTTAAATGTTGTAAATTAGATGAATTTATAGCATTGTACAACATAAAGTAGACGGTACCTTATAATAATATCAATATATACAGTCTTTTACGCAATTAATAGAAAAGAGAATATTGTTATTTCTAAGGAGACGGCGTGTTTCTCTTCAGAGCATAAAGATTCAATTCTGACTGTTTTTTTTTTCAATATATATTTTGATTTTTACCGAACGCTATCTCCGATTCTCTCTGTAAAATTATTGCACTTCGAGTAGCTGACTGGCACATATTTGAAATATACATAACGCTTAATTATTACCGGTACTTTATCTACCATAACTACTTTTCGTTATATCTATCCACTAAGGCAAAAGAGAGACTAATTCTAGGTTCTCTTTTACGAACAAAGATGGCTACTGTTAGGCCTGTCACTTGTAAAACAATGTTTCTGCTAACTTACGAAAAAAAAAAGAGCTGTTTGTAAAGATGTATCTGTCGTAGGTTCCATCGGGATTTGGGATAAAGCACGGACCTCTATAGCTGAGCGCGGCATCCGTCCAGCGTCCCCAAGATTCTGGGTTCGAATCCCGGCTAAGGCATTGATGTTTGTGGATTTTAGAAACTTAACAGCTAATTACTAGTTCTTACAATGGCCAAAAATACAAAGATTACGAGTCTATTTGTCCTCGGGAACTCAACTTCAGCTCTTGAAAATATATTCGATTGCTGGGAGAAGCTGAAGACAAATGGAAAAGCGAGTAATCTTTTCAACTATCAAGACATGACCTATGAAAAAATTATTCGGATTATGTACTAACTCGTTTTTCGAATTGAATTAAATTTGTTTATGGTCTTTAGGTATCTATAGCTAAGCCCGGGATAGAGAAGGAAGAAAGGATGCAGGAAGCTGTCGACCAAGGCCTAATTTTCAGGCACCAACTAGGAAATTTGTCTGGTGTGACTGTGGAAATACTTCACTCAGGATTATAGGTCACTGGGGTTGAACCCACGACCTCTCGGATGTTAAGCTACCGCTCTATCACTGAGCCACGGCCTCTTGGTACTTGTTTTTCAACAATACTGGGTCTTGACTCGAAGTTTACACAATGGATCTTTAAATCTAGGCTCCTGATGCGAACTACATTGTCACCAAAAAGTGCATCAGATCCGTCAAATGCATTAATAATAAGGAAAAATGTGAGGTTGCCCTGATCGAGAAATACAATAAATTGCACATCAAGATTAAACACTAAAATCAAATTTTCTGCTGGTTCTCAGTGACCAATGGAAGGGATATCCATACTTAAGGACTTGCCAATAGCAAGTAACGTTCTACTGTGTGAGTATTGTTATACTAATCTTGTGGCATTGCAGAAAGGAATATACCAATTCTATACTATATACGGTATATCTTGTATTATGATTAAAAAAAAAACCTAATACTTCAGACTTTGGTAGCAACATCTAAATTTCGTCCAAATTTAGTCAAATTTTGATAATATTAGTTTCTTCAATATTGGAACAAGTTGGGCCCCATTCATTCTAAACTACAACTTTTACCTTTAACCCTTAAAAAATAAGACACGAAT
>JAGDQP010033160.1:0-20843 GCA_022664845.1 Lepisma saccharinum
TACTCGCTTTATATTTCAATGGGAACGTTGTCCCCAACGCTGTCCGTAGGGGGCTCGCTCCCAACTTCAGTGTTTTTGGGAGGATGCGCCCCCTTTATCTTAACCAAAATTTCCCTGCAGCACTACACCACCACGGAGTCCATCTGCACCCTTCCACGGGGGGTGCACCCCCAAAGGGGAGGTTTGCCCTATTTATTGTAACCTACTCTTGGTCATACACCTTCATAGAAAATTTCGTTTCTCTACCTTCAATGATTTGGAAATTCGGTTTTTGGGGCGGACATTTTGGATCCAAGTTGACGACTCTTTTAACGTTTTCTTACATTGTTGTGACCTACTTGTGATGGTACATATTTAAGTAAAATTTCATTTATACAGCTAAAACGGTGTGCAAAATGGGATTTTGGGCGGTCATTTTGGATCCAAGATGGCAACTATTCCCAAATGTTACAATATTTCCCTAAACTACTCGTCATAATTCACCTTTGTGCCAAATTTTGTATCTCTAGCTCAAACGGTGTCGAAAATTGGTTTTTATAGGTTCGCCATTTTGGATCCAAGATGGCGTCTTGGGATACATAATGTAATATTTTAATAACATACAAGTGATAATGTACCGTGTTACCAAATTTGATATTTCTAGCTGCAGCCGTTAAGGCTGTGTATTCTATACAATGCGTTCGGCGCGGCCATTTTGGATCCAAGATGGCAACTTTTTCAACATTTCATAATATTTTTTTTGAACTACTAGTGACAATACACCTTTGTGCCAAATTTCATATCTCTAGCTCGAAAGATATGGAAAATAAATTTTTTGCTTCCGTCATTTTGGATCCAAGATGACATCTTTGAACTCATTAGGTAACATTTTCGTAGTCAAACAGTGATGTTGTACCTTTATGACAAATTTGATCTCAATAGCCCCAGCGATTTAGGCTGTGTATTCTATACAACAAAGGGTTCGGTGGCCATTTTGGCTCCAAGATGGAGACCGATTTTGCTCATTAACGAACTTAACCGAGCTATTAAGCCTAGAAACAACATATAAAAATTTGGTTCAAATTATGGCCGCTAGCTTGTTAATATATATATATAAACGTTATTTTCATTAAGAAAAATAAAACTATACCAGGTTTCGAACCAGGGTTATTTGCATTAGCTTTCGAACATGCTATCAATGCGCGAAATGGCCAACTGGATGCAGTTGTTTGGAAGTACTATTTAATGTTAAGGAGTAATGCGCATGCGCGAAGATGGCTCAGCTCTTCCTGTCGCTAGTCGCTAGTCTCAATTTATTATACTAAATCAGCATGAAACAATTACTCTTCCCCCTACCCACCGCTTTCTACTTTCCTGATTTAATTGTGTTTTGATGTACTGTTTCTTCTCCACCAGTAAATCCAAGCTCCGATACTTACATAGAATAGTTTTACAACAGTTATGGTAGGAACTAAACTACCTTCGTCCATATCTCTACCGCACACGTAACAGGATACAGGTAATTAGGTTATTCTAAAATATTGTTTTAAACTTCTTTCTGATAGACGGGAATAACTAACTCGCATTTAGATACGTTTTCGTACACTGATATTTTAAACTGCTATTGTTAACAGATATGTACATATAGCAACTATTACTATCACTGTTACGGAATAAAATGCAGTTTTGCACATTTCTGGGCGAAATTTCTGTCAGTGGATAGACGGGGGAAAAAATTGAATTTATTACTTAGGCCCCCTACTTATAACTTTCGAATTCATTGTGCATACATTTGTTGTCAATAACATTCATTTGAAGGTTTCTCTTGCGTTTTTCTTAATTTTCTGGTCGATTTTTCCATTCTTACGTCTCAGCACTTTCCATAAGTTTGAAGAAGGAAACAAATCCATCAACTTTTTTTTAACTCTACAGGAAAAAATACATTACTTGTAAACTGTATGAGCAGTACGAAAGTATCAGAAGACCGTTTTGAATATTCAGTAGCAATATTGTTTTTCCTTTTAATAAATAATAAGCATATTATACAGTTTTTTTTTAATTTCCCACAAAACAGCTTTTTGGATTTCTTTCCTTCTTCAAACGTACGGTTCAATTAGAATATCATTTCGTTTTTCTATAGTTGGGGTTTGGAGACTTCAATCGGTTCTATGTTTATTTGTTCATGACAAACATTCATGCTTATTACATTTCTGCTGTGTAATATACATAAAGATTCTCTATAATGATTTTCGTAAGAGATTTAGTTTGCATGCCTAATTATATTTTGATGACAAAATCTAGAACACATTGATCTAAAGATGAAGATACAGGATTGATAGATATCACAAGTACGTTGTAAACAATAATTTTACTTTATTAAGACATAAAGTAGAGACAAACATCTTCACATTGGAATCGTATACACCAAATGCTTTATCCTGATTCTTTCTCTCCATTTGCAGATATCACATCTTATTTCATTGAATAAGGAACGTTCGTTCGTACATAGAATAATTACATATGAGGACATGATAAATATGTCCGGAGATGCATGTTTATGGATCCGCAACCTCGGAAGATCACATGTGAAGTATGTCAGGTCTTTAAGCAAAATTATTGATTAGTTACTGAATAAAAACAAAGATGTTTTTACATTCAAATACACTGGTCTAAAACAATAGATAAACGTAACTATAAAATGACACAATGTAGCCAGACCGTACTTAAGTTAAATCACAGCATTCGCCGGGCCTTTAAAAAATATAAAGCTTGCTGGTCTGAAAACAAACAGATTGGATCTATGTTAATCGAATCTAACATTACCAGCATCTACTTATAAAACATGACTCTTATTTTGCTCGACTGTCAGCGCACAGACACTTAAAGAAAAAGTATTCCTTTAGATAAAAATCAGCCAAACAGATTAAAACTTGTTGATAAAATTAATTTAAAGTATGACTTGAAAACACGCAAGTTCTTTCACTTCCAACACAAGTAACAGAACGTAAACAAATCTTAAAGAGATGAAATTCAATGATTAAAACGATAGGCTGCCTTTTGGATCTAACCCCATGATTATCTTTTAAAGGTTAAGACAACTTGATGTCAAAATTAAGAATTCTTTTTAAACACATGAGCAAAGATTAGATATGAGTGTTCACTCAACGCAAAAATTGTTAAAGAATTTTTTATGAAACTTGATTTTGTAATAGCATGTAAAGAACACATAAAAGTAAAACCAAATCATAAAAGATTAAAGTACATGTAAAAAGCAATCAAAAGTATGTCGAAAAGATGTTTTAAACGATAAAAATTTTCTTGAAAGACATGGCTCCAGTCTTACGTTTAGATGACTAAGTTGGAGATAATCAAGAAAAGCCCACACACAAAAAAAAATCTTTAATTGAAAGTGTTCCAACTAATGCTTGTTAAACATTATTTAGCGTTGAGAATGTTGCGATATTTGTTCGTTTGAAATGGTTATTCCTACACTGTCTTGTGGGAACACATCTATTTCGCCGAATTACTATAACACATCGAACCTTTCACAAAATGATAGAAGCTCCTTGAAATACGCAATGTTGATTGACGTTGCACTACCCATGAGCGTTGCAATGAAAGTTGGCATATATTGAAGAAACACCATAAAAAGCGTTGAAGAAAAAGATTCAATAAGAGACATTTAAAATATGTTTTCTAGCTTTTCACAATGTTGCTCAAACCATGTGTTTATGGCCTGCTCGTGCTTTCGTTCTTAGATCAATACATTGTTCAAACATTAATAAAATTGAGAGTTTCCTTCGTTCTTACATCTTAACTTATGTACTTCTTAAAATGCACTTACAAGGGAAGTATTTGGGTTCGAGCAGGGTGTTTTTTATAAGACTTCGTATATACATATTCGTACCTCGATGCTGATAATTCCTGTAAAGTAATTCGACCATGTAAGGCCGCGTTTGTCCGTTAGAGCGCACTAAAGTTTGCAGCAAGGGGGAGACAGCCGCTGCAATAGCTCCCGCAGTTTCGGTTTGAACAGGCATTTATTGCTCAAAATATCTACATGAACATATCTGACAGTGCTGACAAAGACTGCAAAGCCACAATACCATATAATAAATATTTTTGCAGATATAGATCAGTATTTGTCTTCACAACTGTAAGTGAGAGTTTTCCAGAAAGTGAGTAAAAGAGAAGAGAGAATCACAATATGTACACAGGACAAAAGACACATCAGGGCGACCTTCAAAAGTACACTCCAAACATGATACTAATCTCACAAAAAAAAAAAAAATAGAATTTTGGGGGTATTGTCCGGCCCCTCAGGACCCGCCTCTATGTACATCCCTCTCCGAAACTGTCAGTAACTTCAAGAGTGTAACATAAAATTACATTTGACACCGTGACATTGCTCCAAGCTTTAACGTCCAATAGCGGACAAACGCTGCTTTACTCGGTTGAATTACTTTACAGGCATTATCAGTATCGGGATACGAATACATATACGAAGTCTTAACAAAAGCTTTTCTGTTCGAACCCAAACACTTACCTTGTTAGTTGGTCGCTTGTTCTTAGTTGCAATTACTAAGAAGTACCTTACATCGGAACCTAGCGTTAAATTTTGTAAGGAGAATCGACGTCCTATTTAGAGGTAATATACGAAAATAGTTGCTCATATTAAATACAAGGTACTTAACTAGGAGCTGGAATATTAGTGCCAAATGTAAAAAAGGTGTAATTGTTAACATGCAATGAACAGAAGTTACTTCAACTTCACATTCGTCCTAAAATTAAGCACTACCGAGATGTAGCGTCACCTCGTACGCCATAACAGCACTTCTCGTAAGGAACGTATTTAGGGGGTCTGTACAGTGATTTTTTTTTTGTAAAACTCAATCATAATTTTACTTATTTTGCAAACCAAACTGAATTTCGTCGGGGATGGGGGAAGACACCCTAAATACGTCCCTGACGAGGAGTTCTGCTGTGTAGGAGGTGACGCTACATCTCGGTAGTTTTTCATTCCAGAACGAAAGTGATGCAGAAGTGACTTATGTTGATTGCACGTTAAAAGTACACTTTCTGTACACTTCGCATCAAATTCTTCGCACTTTGTAGTTATTATGGGCAGCTTTCTTAGGCAACAGCAGCAAGGTTCATCTGTCCGTGTGTCGACAATTTCAACTCAGAAACTACTAGGGCTAGGAAGGTGGTAAAGGTATCGGCAAGACTAGCTCAAACTCGTATAGATGATACACATTGCAAGGGGCGGATCTAAAGATAGAGGCGGTATCAGATATAAGAACAATTCATATCTTTGAAACTACTAGGTCTAATACGGTGGTTGAAGTGTTGTTGGAAAGGTGTCAGCGAGACGAGTTCAAACCTGTATCATTCACCCAAATTGCAGGTATAGATCCCTAGGTTCATTGAGGATTTTCAACTTTGGAACTACTAGGGCTGAGAATGTGATTGAAGTGTCGTTAGAAAGGCCTCGGCAAGTGAGTTCAAACCAATATCATTCATCTAGATTGTACTGACGGATCACCAGTTTCAAGGAGGAATTTCAACTTTGTAACTACTAGGGCTAGGAACTTGGTTAAGGTATCGTCGGAAAGGTCTAATAAGAGACGCGTTTAAACCCATACCATCATCTAGATAGTAAGGACGGATCCAAAATTTCAGGGGTTGTTCCAACTTTGGAACTACAAGGGCTAGGAACGTGGTTGAGGTGTCGTTCGAAAGGTCTCGCCGCAGTTTTGCAAAGGAAACACTGATCATATCGATAGAATGCTCGTGATGAAGACTGGCAAAATGTCATGCACACTACTGCGACTGGGTTCAACCTCACTTGTTTTGTATATTACCTATATGTACAGTATATATGTCGTAGATCCTCCTAGCAAAATTTCAGGGTAGGTTTCGATATGGTGTCCTTCACGGTTTCCTTTTAGTGTACCAGAAAAGAGTAGACAAGTAGTAGAACTTAGCATGTTCAGCCTGGCACTTTTTAAGAAAACATGAAAAGGATGTTGAATAATGATTAATTTTCTTCTTAAGATATATAAGGAAAATTATGCCTTTTCACTATGATTATAATAATAAATTAAATTTTACTCTTCTGGAAAAATTGTTATAATTACAACATTGGCTACATAATCAAGAGCAATATATGTATTCTGCTTTATATGTATTTATTGTTATAAATACGTCGGGACAGTTCAAATTTGATATTGTAATACTAAATAACTGTTGTAACTTGTTTATTCTGTCGAGCAAACTGTGCAGTTAAATAAATATTTATAGTGAATGATAGTATTAAATTAATATTTTATTTTAGAACCCATGATTTTGTGTACGCATTATGTTTTGAAATAGTATGGTACCTATATTCTGTAATTGATTTAATTATGTTGCTTTCTTGTATCCATAACTTAATTAAATACGCTGACATGCTACATTCTACTAAAATAGCTTATATGTACTGAAAAGTAGTAACATCTTGACATAACTCAGACGTCGCTATTACTATTATTTGGTCTAAGAGATCACCAAGACCTAAAGATGCCTAAAGACCTTCAACACGTTCAATACAATACGAGGTCCTTAAATATAAGTACCGACTAATTTACATTGTGAGTTAACAAGTAGGTATGCATTCATTAAGGCCCAATTGTAAAAAGCTTGATATTCGTACCACGTCGAAAACTAACAGAAGTAAATATAGTCTAGCAGCCAGCCCATAAGAATTCAACTGAACCTTGCATTTGGAGGTGACCAAGGTTTTCTGACGTTTTCTTATGTATTTGTTTATGCAGAATCCAAAAATGGCGGGTGCAACTCTGGCACAGTTCAACATTTTTTATTAAAGAGGAATTTCTACAGAGTATTCCGAAAGTCACTTATATTGGTGAATATGTTTACACTGCTTATTAGTTTACTTTTAAAACGATATAGTTTTCTTATTTTTTTCTTCAATTTTGATGTTCTGATTGGGAACATAGTAGCTGAATTCCACAAACTGACAAAGTGTTTTGTCGTCATAAGTTATTCTTACCAGTTAGCTAAATGTCGAGTTCTGGGTTGAACACTCAACATAGTCTAGATGTGGCTCGTTAACCTGTATTGGAGGAGCTTGTGTTGCTTACTCACAGGCGAGACAAACAGGCATCGGATCATAATAGGATTGACGGAATTCCTCAGTGTAAAAGGGTAGAGTTGGTTTGAAAGATCTGACATAATAATTTCATCATGACTGGACATACATACATCAGACTCGTCACTGTGACACTGCTGTCATATGTGTATCTTCTACTTATCATTACCATAATATTCTCAGCCGTCCAACACTCTCTTTCTGTCGACATGTCCGACCATCAACAGCCATCTGGAAGACATCGTATACCTCAACAAGTTTCAGGTCCACCATATCAAGATCCACCATCATATTCAACTACTATTAAAACGAAAGGACAAAGCAGACAAAAACGTAGCACTGACCACCTTACTTCATTAACCAATCCTGGACAATCATCATCTTCAACACCAGCGAAGAAAAGCCATACTATCAGTGATTCTGACTCTGACCATAGCATGGAACACAGTGACTATGAAGATTCACTTTCCGGTACCACTTCAACTCATTCTTTCCTGCTAACAAAATTTGATAAAAAGTTCCAGAATCCATAACTGCTACTTCTCCAGTTTCTCAAATAAGTACATAGAAAAATTATCACTCAGATTATTCCAACACGCAATGACATCATTATAAAATCAACTGAACCAAATTTAACCATCAAAATCAGAAACAAACAGAGAATGGATTTTTTTTGTCCATCTGCAGAATTCACGACTCGACATTCCACGTCAAAAGCATCAACTACCTCCACGTCGACCACCAATACTTCCTGTAGTTATCCGATGAGTAAATCCAGAATTATGAGATTATGAAATTCAGCAAGAGCTCACAACTGAAGGCCATATTATCTCCAAATGAATCAGGATAAAAACCAAAACTGTAACACCCAACTACATGGTACGCATTCTAAAATCCCATTCACAATCAAAGACTTACTGACAGCTATTGCTTATATACCCAGAAGACGATACCGTGTTAAACCGTCGCGTTCCTAACCTCCATTACCTACAAGATGCGAACACTGTAAAACCTACAAAGATCATCCCACTTCGAATTGTCCTAATACTACTAAATGTGGCAATTGCACTGGTCCACACACCAAAAAAGACTGTTCTAACCTGCAACACCCACATGTGGCCAAAAGCACCCAACCTATAGCAATAAATACAAAACCCTTCCAAAACCTACCCCAGAAAATCCCGGCCTAGTGCTACCTATCCGCTCTACAGAGCCTACAACATGCAACCCACCCGTACTTTCTCCTACACAACCCATTACCATAGATCAATTTATCTCTTTCATCACCATCACCTGCAAACTCTATATCCCTTCCAAAAATCCAACGTCCTAACCCAACTTCAGTTTGCCGCACGTACAGTATTAAACATCAACCTTCAACCAACCCACTCAGGTCCCGACATTTTCGTCCATACCAACCCACTCGAGACCACAGTGTAACACCATAGACCCATATTTGAAATATCACTTTCACTGTACTTCTTCTCACTTTTCACCTCCATTACCGCACTGTTTTCCATCAGTGTACAGCTAGGGCTCACCAGTCTCCCATCGCGCCCAGAGTCGTTCCTGGGCAAGAAGATTCGCCCTTACCTGTCTGTCTTAATATTTGTGATGTGAAATTGCTCTTTTATCACCATTGTTCATTAACTATCATCATCATGGATCCTGAAACCTGACATATGATTTTAAGCATAAGCTTATAATGACCACGATAAATATGATTTAAATAAAATAAAAGATAAATACATTTTGTAACCTCCCTTAGACCATCCCCAATCCTAATCATCATCCCCTCCTATACATCCCTTCCCTATAGAGAGGGCGTAACCCTCTAGTGGGTGTTAGCCACTCCGGTGACTAACAAAAGATTCCTTACGTCTCAAGCGAAGAAAATGAATGAACATAACCTAGCTTAACTTTGAATGTTTAGTGTGCTAGCGAGGACCCAGTGTTGCATACGCACAGGTGAGATATGCACGTGTACTACCAAATTGAGACTGATGGCTATTTTTATTGTCGGAGGGTGCAAGTTAGCTTGAGACAGAAGTCATTACACAAAGACTGATCTCATCAGCCATTTTGATTCTAGTTCTAATATTTTCCCCCTCACCATTTCATGGGTTTCGGCCCTAGGACGGACTGATACTATGGCTGACGGCTTTCACAAGATGCTTCCGGCTCAAGTTAGAACACCACCCCCAGCGACTTTCGTATCCATCGATCACATCATCATGCAAAGGCCACTACGACTGATCCTCGGACTCGTTCTCGAACACCAGTACGCCAACGGACAGGAAAGAATCAATTTCACCACCTAACAAAAAAACAAATGTAAATGATCAGGATAGTGATAGCGACTCATCAAACATGCATGTTGAACATAAATATTCAGATTTGTTACACTATATTCATTCCTTCTGAGCAACTTTGATAACAAATTCCAAACTCCTAATCAAATTTTACAACAATTCTGTAAATATGTACCATGACAAACCATTAACCAAATCATTCCTACGCGAAACGGATTAATCATAAAGTCACTGGATAATAACCTCGCCACAATCATTGGCAATAAGTTCAGCTTGGAAATATTTGGCATATTCCCAATTATGACGAACTTATCAATTCAGCGCATTAAGCAAACCCTACGCCGCGTAAACAACCACTTCTCTCTGTTGTAATATGTGGCGTTGACCATACAGAGGCTGATGACAAAATTGCTGAAGAACTCAGACAGGAAGAATTCGAATTTGCAAAGGTAATACGGATCAAATATTAAAATCGACTTACCTGTCTAGTTAGAGTACTCACATATTCACACGAAACAGTCAATGATTTCCTCACCTTAGGGGCATACATATACAGAAAGAGACATTGCGTCGAGCCTTCTCGAACTCAACCACCGATTGCCATCAGGTGAGAAAAATGTCAAAGTTACAACTCACATATCACCAATCATTACACAAATCAATCTAAGTTTTGAAACTGCTCCGGACCTCATCCTACCCGTCAATGTAATAATATGCAAGAACCCCTCAAATCTTACACATGTCAACAGAAAAATCCAACATATAGTTACGTATATATATCCAGACCCAAGCCACAACCTGACAAACCGGGCATGAACAACCAAATGACCAAGGTATCATCCAAGACAAACACTCACTCGTCACCAAACCTGTCCTTCATCACCATAAATCTACAAAATATCCAACCAGCACACCGTTCTCACACACTTCAACAAGTACAAATTGCTGCGAAACAAGTTTTCCAATTGAACTTCCAACTTGTTACAGTCCCGCTTTTCTCTAACTCTCAATCATAGCAAACCACACCACAAGACTAACATGGGTATCGTCATATTATTTGTAAACATTCGATCGCTAATGAAACACAAACCATTATTTGAAGCACTATTACTAGAAGAGAAAGTACATGATTTTTTACTTAATGTAATACACCTTCATCCACAATCACCATGTAAAATTCTTGGTTATAAATTTATTCATCAAGCAAGCACTATACCAGCCTTACGAGCTAATGGCGGAGCTGCATTAGGTTTCAAACCCGCAATATTCCATCGCGTTCATCATATTCCAGTCCTTCAACTACCTGAACATATCATATCTACTGTTCATTTCCGAAATCTATATATAACGTTAGCCACCATATACGTTCAACGAGGACACCCTATTCCACTACAACTCTTTCAGTATATATCGAATAACTTTAACACATACATCATAATGGATATAAATATACATAGCCGATCAGACCGACAAAAATCCCAGTTCACAAATTACATCGCCAATAACACTACCGGAATGCTCCAACCATTACCCAAACCAACCCGACCAATCTCACAGACCACTCCTAATATAGTCATCGTATCCCCTAACCTTATCCACAGCTCACACGTAGAAGTTCTGGATACTGTAGGCAACGATCATGTTCCCGTCAAAATAACCCTACACCCCAGGCCTTCCGAAAAAAACAACCAACCTCCATCACGAACTACCACCAGATTTGACCTCGCCGACTGGAACAAATACCGAGAGCATATTAATGACAATCTGCATAACATCCAGCAACCCACAAACGAGGATGAACTTTATCAGACGCTGAATACTATCACAGAAACAATCCAATCAGCATCAAAACGACATATACCGATAACACAGGTCATACCATATGTGGAGGTTTCGTCGTTGGGGTCCGAATGATTGTGACGTGCTCGTAGTTAGAGCATCAATCATTAATAGAACATTAAAAGTGAGAGATACGTTCATATCAAATCTCCAGAATGAAGATATGAAAAACAGCAAGAACATATGAAATTTAGGTCGGTAGAGCAAACATATGCAATTAAGCAATACTAGCAAGACTCCCACAGTGTTGTATTCTTCAGCAAACATTTACTATCTCGGTCTCATACTATTGTGGAAACCCCCCCTTTCTCCACAATATCCCAGCGAACGCCTGAAACAGAACACATCGTGAAATGAGACACAAATTTTATACTTAAAACCCGCCAGCACTTGAGATACCAAAAGAATAATCCAGACAGAAACAGGGGAGAAATACCATGAAAATAGGTGTTTATTGACACTGAAGGAGATGAAGACGATGTTTTCTGCACACACATAATATACAATAACACGTCACTTAGGTCTTATCGTTTGACCTTCACTTAAAATGATCAATAATAATATAAAAAAATATTATAAAGAAAATTTCAATTTTCCTATCTAATGAGTTCAATTCAAGTGTCTCTTGGCCAGGATTCTAATATTTCAGTTATTCACAGCACTCTTCACACGGATGAACTATCTGTTATCTGTAAAAGTTCCCTCACTTGGTTGATGTTCGATTGCTGCTCGCGTCGACACTTGATAAAAACTGCATTGTTGCGTAGTAGAAATCAATATTCTGCTACTGATTAATTTGGTAATGGTGACTTGGGTTACACAGATTACATACAACCAACGAGCTATGTTGTGTAAATGACGTTGTTAAAGGAGATATGACAACTCTTTCTTGTGCTTAGTTGGTTAGAACTGTCTGTGCAAATGGGTACTCGCACTAATCTGTGTAGCACCATATGACAGGACCGAAAGTTCATCTGTCATCTTTCGTTGGTGACAATTGGTGATTGGAAATAGCTAATAGTTCACCAATTGATTACTGGCATACATAATAGGTTCGTATGGAGTTATATACATTATTTACAAAACACAACAAAACAAAACAAAACACTTTCACTTATGTACATTTCGACGAATTGTTTCATTTATATACGATGTCCAATCGTTCACCAAAGGATAGCTGTGTGATTCATTGAAGTAATATTATTTACACATTCATCACTGCATTCAAGAGAGACTAGTTCAGGATAATAGTTTATGTGTAAAAAAAATACTAAAATTGTTTTCAACTGAATCACACGGTGCACATCATATAGTTTCTTGGTTAAGATATACGACGTTATATAGTACTAGTCAGCGCATATGTACACTTGTTTACTTCTTGGATGCTAATGTCATCTTTCACAATTGTTTACGCATATTCAAAAAGTAAACAAAATATTTGATATGGTCAGCTTACGTGACACCACACTTGAAACACTGTTTGTAGAGGTAATCACTCACTTTACTACATAGAGAGGTCTTCTCAAACACAAGTAAAAGTTCTAAGTAACGAGACTTAGTCACTCGCGTTCCGAATCTATAGTATAAAATTACGTTAACTGGACTACGGCAACTTCGTGACCCGACCGTATCATAACCAAAAAGCAACTCCTGTTGTGTCACTACCTTTGAGCTGATGTCTCCGAACACCGCGCTACTTTTTGAGAGACTCGCTCTCGACTTGTCTCCTGTCATATGGCACTGACCTACATAGATACTACTCAGGACGTATTTATAGTGACACAACATTTAAATATAATTAAATTACAGACTTATTATGTGCTCTCCCCGCACGGTTAATGGCTCATTTGAAAGTGTATGCTCCACAGATTCATTACAACATAATTTATATGCATGACACTACTTATTTACACATATATATATAAAAAAAAATCATAAACGAACACAATTTGTAGTCTGCAGCTTGAAGTGGGGTTCTTGCACAGTGCTGGCGCCAGGTGGTGAAATGCTGTAACTACATGACTAGTGTCTGCATTTGCGTGCATGTAAACAAAGCATGGTGGAGCGTTTTTCAAATGATGTTTTCATTCAAATACAGAAAAACACAAATAAAATATAGGTAAAATAATTGAATATACACACATTATAAACTATATACATATGCTTGAGGAGATGACACAATAAGAAAACAGAAATTTAAATTATCTCATTGGTATCCCTTTGCTTGTGTATGTGAGGTGTCACCATTCCAGGTGGCACTGAGGACAGCAGCCGAAAAAGGAACTCCCAAATAGAGCGGTATTTCTAATAACATTTAATTAGATTATGCATGAAAAGGGGTACCAAGTATTTCTTCGCACATCTTTGTTCCTAGGATTTAGCATAGTCCAGAGATAGGCCAAAACAATCAACTTGGAACAACTCTCTTCTTCTTCTGGTAGCAGTGGTACCATCAGTGTATCTATTTCACTGCTTTGCTAGTAGGTTCTTGGACTACACCTTTCTTTACTCTTTTTCTTGTCTAAAGAGTTATACAAGCAGGATGCAGGATAGCAACATTTAGTGGGTCACCGCATTGGCGACAGTTGTCCTGTGTTGGAGTATCCATCCAAGTCGAAGTCGAAATATTCTAGCTATGGATTCAAAGTTGCAATATGAAAATGACATATTTATCTACAGATGCTTATCAGAATAATGGAAACACCTGTAGTTGGCAACACATCAGATGTATGGGTTTTCAGTGGTGTCGTGGCGACCGCAGCGCCGGACTGCTGGTGGTGGTGTGTTAGGTCGGTCTCCATACTACGTCAGGCGTCGTGGAACAGGAGTGTGCAGTGGCTGCAGCAGACGGAGGTAGTGTAAAATGGGAGACCTCTCAGAGTTTCAAAGATGGCAAATTGTTGGTGCGCGGTTATGTGGAGTGAGTGTGACGGCAGTGGCTAGTGTGTTAGGTGTGTCGCCAGGGACAGTGTCGAAGGTGATGACGGCCTACACAACACACGGGAAAACCACATCGGGGAAGCGGAACAGTGGGCGGAAGAAAAGCATCAGTGACAGGGGACGCCGGGTATTAAAGCGCATTGTCACGCGGAACCGTCGTGCCACTGCGGCGCAAGTGACGGAGGAACTCAATCAGCACCTCCCCCAACCTGTTTCGACAATCACAGTCCGCCGCGAATTACATGACATGAACTTACGGGGTCGTGTTGCACGGGCCAAACCTCTCATCAGGGACCAGAACGCTTTAGCACGCCGCAAATGGTGCCGCGACCATGCAACTTGGACCGTTGACGACTGGAAACGTGTGGTATGGTCGGATGAGTCACCATTCACCCTATTCCAAACCACGGGCCGTGTTTATGTGTGGAGAACGCTCAAAGAAGCGTATGATCTGCAGTGTCTCCGCCCAACTGTGAAACATGGCGGCGGCACGGTGATGCTGTGGGCCGCAATATCATGGTTTTCATTGGGTCCTGTGGTCACACTTCGCGGACGCATCACTGCCAACGATTATGTCGCAATTTTAGGAGACCACTTGCATCCTATGGTCCGGATGTTGTTCCCGGACAATGACGCCATATTCCAGGATGATAATGCACCCATTCACACAGCTGAAGTTGTTGCAGCGTGGTTTGAGGAACATCGGGATGAAGTTCAATACCTCCCCTGGCCCGCCCAATCCCCAGATCTCAACATAATTGAACATCTGTGGTCCATCTTGGAAACACGACTCCGGCGACGATTTCCACCTCCATCCTCTCTCACAGAACTGGCCGATGCCCTGCACGAGGAATAGTGTAATATTCCACTTGCTACCATTCACGACCTCTATGCCTCCATCCCACGTCGCATCAAGGCTGTTCTGAAGGCGAAAGGTGGCCCGACACCATATTAATCTGGTAAGTTGCACTTTCGTTCAGGTGTTTCCATTATTCTGATAAGCATCTGTATCTCCTCACGCTATTTGAATAATATATAATCATAAATTGGATCATTCGTTAATCCTACAATAATCCTATATAACATAATTAACATAAAATAAATGACAAGGTAAAAAAAAATAAACCTGATATTCAAATAATAATATATTTGCATATGAAATATATGGAAATTCGTATGCAAATCGTATGCATTTATGCAAATATACCTATGACGGGTGTGCCTTCAACACATACCAGCCGAAACTTCCACTATACTCTCTCACACAGGTTAAACGATCACGACCGGAATTTCGAGAATACGTACGAAGTCGAACCTTAGGAGATCTTCAACTTAATCGGCAGTTACAACGTTCAGTGCACAATTACATAAATGCATATAAACTTTGACAATGGGTAAAGACTTGCAACAAACCTAGAGATTGAGCGCATCAGTCGACATTCTGGAAACGTTTTCACCACCTTACCGACAAAAAGACTACGACTACATACCCATTGCTTCAAGCAGACCAACGTGTACAATCTGGTCAAGAAAAACCAAATGCATTCGCAACAGGATATTTTTACACCACAGAATTCTTTCATAGCAATACATATCTAGTAAAAATAGGCTGAATGTTACATAACTAGAACTGCAACCGAACTCTGAGCTCTCAACGATATCAATCTTCTTACAGCACCAAGCACCGTTGAAGACATAGTTACTACCACCGCACATAAGAAGAACACCGTTCCAGCTCAGGACGTTATAACATATCGACATCTGAATTAAGGAACGTATCGACTACTGCAACTGGTAGTAGCCATATTCATCTTCATACTACGCACATGATATATACCAGCTCAATTAAAAACATATAAAACGATTATGTTCCTCAAACCAGATAAACCACCTACCTCAGTAAGTTCCTACCGACCCATCCATCTCTCACCTACACTTAGCAAAATCCTAGAACGAGTTATAGTAAAGCATTCTTGACATACATCTCCTACCCGCTCACCAAGCACGCTGTCGACCCGGCTAAAGTATCCAGGACCAACTACTACGACTCTCCACCGATATTACAAATCACTTCAACACCTGCAAACCATCGCGCCTTGTTCTATTTGATTTAGAAAAAGCATTCGAAAAAGTTTGTTATCATGCACTTATCTGGAAACTACTAAAATTTCATCTACCTATTGCATACATCCGATATACCTACAATTTCCTCGATGAATGTATCGCCTACATTATCATCCCTCATGCCACCTCCTTCCATGTGTTCCTTCACACAGGAGTTCCTCAAGGGTGAGCGCTCTACCCACTACTCTATATTATATTTGCACCGATCTTCCGCCATTACTAGAGAATGTTCAACTCTATCAGAATGCAAACTACACCGCCTTTTTAGCTACTGCCCAAACCATAAATCAAATCAACCGAAACATGCAAGCGGCAATAGACTTATTCTGTAAGTGGTGTTCTAGATGGATACTTATAATAAATGCAACTAAATCACAAACAATAGTATTTTAGCACCCAAACAACGCTCACGGGTACACCGTAATCCATCAAAACTACATTTAACAGTACAACAGATAAGAATCAAACCAACTCACACAGTCAAATATTTTGGAATCGTCTTTGATTATCACCTAACTTGGAAGACTCATTTAAAACGAATCACGACCAAGGCATACAACTGTTAGAACCTCCTAAAAGACTCACAGGCACAACTTGGTTATTGTCACCAACAACCATAATCAGTACTTACAAAGCATTTCTGAGACCAGTCTTAACTTACGGACATACAACCTGGATCGCAGCATCTTCATCTTATTATCATAAACTCAAAATTCTTGAACGCCATTCATTCCGTATAGCATACCGTATTAAACTCTCTTAAACAAAAGCAGACCTGTACGTCAGAATTAGCATACCAAATTTTTTGTTCCATATTAAAACCTTACGTACACGCTACATTGCCAACCGCTATGAAGCTTATTACCCATTACTTTTAGATACTATAGATCATAGTAAAACTTACAATCAACAATATCCTTTGCTAATTCCAAATCCACTTTCCCTTTTCCCTTTTATTCAGCATATTTCTCGCCCCTCTCTCACAGCTGTTTGCTCGCTGTGAGATCCACCGCATTTCATACTTCCATCACGTACACGGTGAAAATGCATAAAATACTAACAGGGCTCATCTTGTCTCTCATTAGTGCCCCGCGTCACCCCGGGGACAGAAGATAACACGCATCTGTCTATATTAATATTCCCACTATTGTGATTGTGGCGTGTAAGCACTTCATGAATTCATTCACTATTTATTCATTTTTACTTTTCTTTTTCTCTTTTCATAGTTTCCTATAATCCCCCAAATTAATGATTACGATGTAAAATCGTAATGATCCCAGGTTTTTAATAAATAAAAAATAACAAAGTTCCCAGACAACCTCTTAGACCAACTCCAGTTTCTCCAACCACGTATCCAGAAAAAAAACCTCTTCCCAGAAAAAGGGCGTATGAATGGGTATTTATCATGGCCTCACCATGATAACTTTGTAAAAAAAATGAATGAACAGACGATGGTTTGAATTCATATACCAATGTATTACCCAAGGAACCAAAACCAGGATTACCCTTGGACGCCTGGTAAAAGACCGTCCCGCACCACCAGCTGTCTCGTCAGAAGGAACATAGGGGATTCTTGCAATGCCGGAATTCCGCCAATCCAACAATCTCTAGGGAGAAACCTGCCCCAGGTTGAGGAGTATTAAGATGTACAGAATATGCTGCACGCCCCCGAAAGTTCACAACTTAATCTGCGCAAAGCATACTAAGAGGCAGGGGTGGAAGGTGGGCCCCCAAATAAAAAAAATACCAATGTATGTGATTTCTAATAAATGCTTCGAATACCTTAACACGTTTTTGATTTAAACTTCTCCAGAGTTAATGCTCTGAAATTAAAGTTATAAAATTGTTAATGATGCTGTCAAAGCTCTAGTTAATGTTGGTGTTATAAACAAAATCCTAGCCAAGTTACTACGGTAATCTGTGTAGCCTCCACTAAGTTGGTGCTGATTACCGGATGGGATCTTCAAAGTAAAACGTGCAGTTCTACATGCAAGGTAGGCTCCACCACGGACTCTGAGATAGGAAAAGCAGAAGTTACCACTACATATCAAAATCAATAACACGTAGTATCACAATGACGTCCAATAGAGGGGTCTTGCCCAAGACCACGACAAGCTTCGAAAATAAGGATGAGAGTAATAGTAGTGGTAATGAGAGCTCCGATGATAATGATGGTATGAATAGAACTACAAGATTCTACCCAGAGCATAATTTGAGTCCTATTAAAGAAGCAGCTAAGCAACAATTACAAAATTATCTACTGGTGGCGTTAAGTTAAATAGAACATTCAATGACATGTTGGAGACATTGTATACATTTCTGGTCGAAATAAAACAATAAGAAAAATAAAAACAAGAAAGAAGAGAAAGAAGCTAGAGAGGTCTATAAGAAAAGGATGTCAAATTTGGCGGAAAATACGCCTTATAAGAACATGAACAGTATACAAAATGTTATTCAATATTTTTCAACTCAAGTCAATGAGTATTTTGGAAGACTGGTAGACTGTATACAAATTCTTGAAAATTTGAATAAGCGAGTTACTTGCATGGAAAGTGAATAAAAATGTATCGTGAAGTGAAACTTTCAGAGATTAAACACAATACTGGTTGTAAGCTAAATAAAACTGTTCATCAAGTTTCAACAGTACAAGATATAGAAGATTTGTGTAACGTACCAAAGCAACAAATAGAAGCTGTAAAAACTATAGCAAAACCTGATATGTTGGAAGGAATTAAATCTATGAAAAGTAAATACGAATTTCTTTGTGATTCAGTTGCTAATAAAAGTGCATTCATTACAGAAGAAATGAAAAACTACAGACATACATCTATCAGGTGGTTCAAAGTAAAGAATTTATTCCATAAAATTCAGAATATGTCCAACGAAATAGCACGTATTGGACCTAAGCTGCCAAACAAGGTTATTAATAGTTTCATTTTCCAAATGCTACCTAAGTATACTAAAGAGAAATTGTCTTCAAATTGACCCAAACCATCAATCTGTTGGCTAAAATTGTACCCAAGTTAAAAGGTGAATACAAAAGATTAACTAAAACTAAGAAAACCAAATCTATTTCTTCTAATGATA
This sequence comes from Lepisma saccharinum, assembly GCA_022664845.1. Classification (NCBI taxonomy): domain Eukaryota; kingdom Metazoa; phylum Arthropoda; class Insecta; order Zygentoma; family Lepismatidae; genus Lepisma; species Lepisma saccharinum. The sequence continues at coordinate 19,435 of JAGDQP010033160.1, forward strand.
ATCATAAGAATACACATATGAGAGGTAAAGACAAATGTGATGTATCAGATGGTAGCCATTTATTCTATACATCTGAAAGTTCTAATGTTACAGAAGTATAAAAACACAAAAGCCAATTGTAATTGTTAAAGTTTGACATGGTAGTGAAAAATGATCATGTTTAAAATCAAATTTCAAAAAAGGGTTCCACTACTTCAAAGGATTCTGCTATTTATTCGGATAGTTCTGTATCTACGTCAAGGTCATCGACGAGCTTTGAGCAACAATCTCCAAATTTGTTGGAAAATTCTTCGGAGGCATCTTTACAGCTTATAGATAAAGCATCTAAAGAGTAAGAAAATGTTGTAAATATAAGCGAAATAAGTGACTTAAATGAAACTAAATACCCGTTAGAGCAATTGAATGAAGAAAAAGATCAATCTTCTGCAAGATAAATGAATGTGAAAATAATTAATGCAAAAGTGAATAAAACAAAACTCTAACCAAATTATCGGAGCTGATAAAGATAGAAATAGGAGGTTAAATTAGGACATACAGGAGTTGTTACAAATAGTAACATCCAGAACACAATTGTATCTCAGATAATAAAGATCGAATCACTATACAAAGAACCATTTCAACCAAAGCTAAGCCCTCAAGAAATTACTATAAGTAAAGAAGAACAATCGCTTTCAGACAGTATAGGAGGAGGAACGTAGGCACAAAACGAAGAATATATGCAAATGTTGAATGTGGCTATTGCAAAAGCAAAAAACGAGCTTTTTAATGTAAATTATTTAAGAGCTCTAATTGTTTATGCAGATGCATTGAATACACTTGAAATGAAATATACATTCGAGATGATGATATACAGTTATACTTGTATGATGAGCAAAGTATAGCATAAGAAGCTTTAAGTGATTATCGACGTTTGAAATATTTTCAATGTTAAGTGAATGATGACATTTAATCTTAAGAAACAACAAAATGTTAATAAGAAAGTTGATGAGCTGAGATATTAAACTTTTAATTATAATTGAATAAATATATTATGATGAGGTATTGAATTCGTTAATGAAGTGCAATGAATAATGATAGGATATATATTATTGTAGTTAGCATGATTAGAGAAATGAACTGAAATATTTAATGGCAGAAGTAAAGAACTGAGAAAAAATTGATGATGAGAAATGTAATATGATTATGTAAAATGAGATACGTGAAGAAATATTTTAAAAAATGAACACAGCAAAGAGTGAATATAACTTAAATATTTAATGAAAATGTGATAATTAAATATAGTGGAAAATTAATCAGATATAAATAAAATATTATCTAAATAAAAATTAAATATAAATAAAATATAAGGATGAAATGTAAATGAAATTTATATTACAGTTTAATGAAATATAAATAATTAAAAATGTTAT
>JAGDQP010033161.1:0-10381 GCA_022664845.1 Lepisma saccharinum
CAACTTTTCCGCACTACCGCAAAAGGGTTCTCAAACTTTCGATTTTTCGACCCCCCCCCCCTATTCTCCAACAATGTAGTCCGTAAACCTTTAAGCTGCTGACAGTAGACATCTGCATTGATGGTTGGTTACGTGGCAAGATCTTAAAATGGATTATCCCACAGATATCCAACCAAACACTCAACAACGCTTTGAGGGGGTGGAGATCCTGTTTCGGCACTGCTCCTGCGTCCTCCGCTTTACATAACCACTGCCGTTTGCGTGTAATGTTATGGTAGAGGACCCACTTTTCGTCCCGTCACCATTCTATCCAGAAATGTCTTATATCTGTGACGGGTAAGCAGGGAACTGCAGATGTCAATTGTCAACTCGCTGTTACTTCTGTTGAGGCATTAGCGGATGGGGTACCCATTTTTGGAGTTTCGACATATACCCAAGGTCCTGAAGATGACGATGAACGGTCAAATGTGTGACATGGATTTTGCTGGCCAATTCTTCAACAGTTTGCATTGGATTTGCGTCCACCGCCGCTCGCAGGGCATCGTTGTTCAGCTGCAAAGTTCTCCCTTCTCGTGGATTATCGGTGAGGCTGGTGTCCCCAGACCGAATCCTTTTGAGCCACCTCTGGCTCTTTCGCATAACATCACCCTGACCATGATACGGCATTGATGTTTCGTACTGCTACGCTGGCTGGATGTCCCTGGTGAAATTAATACATCATGACATACCGTATGTGGTCCTCCGACACTGTCATGATGAAACACAAACCACACTTCTAAAAGTGTAGTAGAAACATTCTCCCTTTACACCCTGCTGCACAATCAACTCTATGAATCAGCTATGGTATGTGCCATCTACTTCACTATTCGCTCGTCAGATGGCGTCATTGCAACGGTCATCGCACATACGACATTACTTATGCACTGTAAAAATTATAGGGGTGCTGAGCACCTAAACTGGTGGCAATGTAGTTGCCACCCTAAAAGGAGTAGTAGAACACCTCTACAAGTGGTTTGAAATCCCCCAAAAGCACCCTTAGTGGTGTTTCTCAGCACCAATTCCAGTGACACTGGAGTTTTTAAAACGGACTAACAAGTATAAGATAATTTCTCCTAGCCCCATACAGATTTATAACCCCATACAGATTCCTAACCCCATACAGATTGTCATGAAAATTTGTGATTGTAAAATTTTAATAGCTATTAGAATACTTGTAAGATTTAGAACGAAAAAGGGGGGTGCATGCAATAGATAATTGATGCATGAATAGTTCACCTAAGTCATTTACAATTTTATTGCATTGCAAATGATATGAACTGTTGTGTGAGTTTTCTCAACGACAGCTACCCTCTACACTCCTTACTATTATCTATTGCATGCACTCCATGTTTTTCGTTCTAAATCTTACAAGTATTTTCATAGCTATTAAAAATTTACAATCACAAATTTTCAGGACAATCTGTACACTGCAAAAAATATCTGTGTTAATTCAACACAATGCGGTGTCCCAGCGTGACTACCACTTTTGTGTGTTAAATCAACACAACAAACGGTGTTGATTTCGGTACTGTGAAAAAAAAAATATGGTTGCAGTGAGATTTGAACATGAGTTGCTCAGTTAGAAGTCGAGCGTCTTACCGACGTAGCTAAAACGTTAGACAGAATAGGCACTAGATGCAAACGATATTTACTAATAACATTTGAGTTAAATGACTACACTATAGATTTAAACAGTGAAGGGGGTCAAATATATGTTGCTGAATCCCAAAAGCTAACTAAGTTACTTGAACGACTTATCCCATGGTTTAATCACTTCCTATTTATCAATTGAGAACCAGAATTCCCATTCATTGAGAATATTCTATTTCCATGAAAGCAAGCAAGATGGTGACAGGCAAACACTTGAGCAGCATTACTGCTTATCGTAACAACATATCAAATGCTGCGCTTGCTTTCATAGAAATGGAACATATTCTCAATAAATGGGGATTGTGATCCCTAATTGACCAATGGAAAAGTGATTAAATCATGGCATAAGTCGTGAGAGTAACTTTGTGTGTGTTTGGGGTTCAGCAACATTTTTTTATCCTCTATATTGTTTCAATCTAGTGCTCTTATCGTCTGATGATTTAGCGAAGTCGGTAAGATACTCGACTTCTACCTGAGCAACCCATGTTCAAATCTAGCTGCAGCCGTGATTTTTTCTCCCAGTACCTAAATCAACTCCATGTGTTGTGTTGATTTAACACACAAAAGTGGTAGTCACGCTGGGGCACCGCATTGTGTTGAATTAACACAGGTATTTTTTACTGTGTATGGGGTTAGGGGAAATTATTTTCTACTTTTTAGTCCGTTTTAAAAACGTATAATTATTTTCTACTCTTTAGTCTTGCACCCTTATACCGAATTTCGTTTCTCTAGATTCAGTGGTTTGAAAAATGTTTTTGGCGGCCATTTTGGGTTAAAGATGGCGACATTTTTTTAACGTTTTATTATATTGTCACACTGTAAAAATAGGACACAGATAGAAGGTAAAATTCAGGGTTTTTCCAAGTGTATTTAAAGCGCATTTCTTGTGGAGCCAAATTCAACTAGCTCTAGATCCAAAATTTGACTCCTGATCCAACTGAAACCTTGCTTAATCGACTCAGGAGGGTCGATTTCATGAAGATAGAAAAAACCTGAATTTTACCTTCTATCTGACACATTCTGGATTAACCTACATTCAGCCAGTTTTCGCTTGAACGTTATACTTTGTGTAAAATTTCAAAATGAGTATATATATATACGAAGACAGTGGGTGCTTATAGCTTTTCGAGTGACACTTGTAGCTAGGATTTCACTACGAAACAGGGTAAATATTAACATGTTGATTTTACTGCGAGGAATATCTCGTGAAAAAAAAAAAAAAGATGAGATGCGTTTGCTACAGTATACATATTTATACCCAACTTAATGGCTATTTCCGCTAATGCAATCCTAGTCATTTACTTTTCATAGTGCAAAAGCACTATAAGCACTCAAAATGGCGGGGCGTTCAGTGAAAAGCAAGTAACTCAGTTACTCCTATTATTGGATTATAGCATATCTAACTAAGGCTTAAACTTCATCCACAAAAGTACGTAACCTCAAAATTGCCAGTTTAGCTTACACTTCGATCAGAAAATGACCGAATTTCATCCGTAAAATATGTTGAACGTTCACAGACAAAACACTTTGGACAGTTTCAACCCATTTTCAGTTAACCTTAACTTCTTACAAAGAAAATGTTAAACTTTAAAATTGAGTTAACGTTACCAATCTTTTTACTAAAGGGTTTACACTATATCCACATTGAAGAGTAAATACAACAAAACGCTAATTTTCGACTTTTATTTCTCCATAAAGCGGAGTAACTTTAATCAATTTCGTGTTTCCACTTTTTACAGTGCGTGACTTACCCATGATGGTACACCTTCATTTAAAATTTCATTTCTCTAGCTCGAATGGTGTGAAAAATGAAATTTGGACGGCCATTTTGAATCCAAGATGGCGACTTTTTAATATGTTGTAATATTTTCCTAAACTGCTTGTTATGGTACACCTTTATGACAAATTTTGTATCTGTAATTCAAACGGTGTGGAAAATGAATTTTTGTGTCCGTCTTTGGAGAAATTTGGTTATATTTTCGTAATCTACTAGTGATACTTCATATCAAATTTGATTTTTCTAACTCAAACAATGTGGAAAAGCATTTTTGTGTCCGCAATTTTGTATCCAAGATGGAGACTTTTTCAAAATGTTGTAATATTTTCCTAAACTACTTGTTATGATACAGCTTTATGCCAAATTTCGTATCTCTGTCTCAAACGGTGTAGAAAATGATTTTTAGTGTCCGCCATGTTGGATCAAAGATGGCATCTTTGGAAAAATTTGGTAATATTTTCGTAACCTACTAGTGGTCGTGTACCTTCAAACCAAATTTCATTTCTCTATCTCAAACGGTGTGAAAAATGCATTTTTTTGTGTCCACCATTTTGTATCCACGATGGTATGTTTGGAAACGTTTTATAATATTTTACTAAATTTCCTTTCTATGGCTCTAGCCACTTAGGCTGTCTATTCTATACAACAATGGATTTGGCGGTCATTTTGGATCCAAGATGGCGACCTTTTCAAAATGGAATAAGTTAATATTGCATTGTTATCCAGTTCTGAGCTCTATTTTAAGTTTCAAGTCTCTAGCTCATCGGGAAGTTAGTTTAAAATCGATTGCAAAATTTGTACCGAACAGACAGAAAGCTAGTTGATTTCCTGTACTTTGTTATATTTTGTACCGAACAGACAGACAAGAAAGCGAGTCAATAAAAATGTGTTAAAAATTATAAAAGTATTTTGTTGATAATTACTATTTTTCAACTATTCCATTCTAACGATTCGCAAGGCTAATATAAAAACAAAACAGATTAACCACAAGTTGAGTTCATAAACAAAATCTATATATTAAAAAAAATTGCTAAAGCTTTGTCCAGTCCGTCCGGCCGTTCTACTAGACCGATTTTGATCACTCTTTTTTTTTAAATATCCGGCTTCCTCTCTGTCAAGCTTGAACTGAGGGAGAAGTGTCTGAGTGTTCTCCCCTATGTATTCCTCTCACAAGCTTTGTTCAGTCCGTCCGACCGTTCTACCGGACCGATTTTGATCATTCTTTTTTTAAATATCCAGCTTAACCCTTAAATTAAGCATCAAGAAACCGCATAGCTCTCCGTCAAGTCTGAACTGAAGGAGAAGTGTTTAAGTGTTCTCCTATTTACAGTCCGTCCGGTCGTTCTACTGGACCGAGTTTGATCATTCAATTTTTTAAATGTCCCGCTTACCATGTAAATGAGGCATCACCAAACCGCATTCTTCTCCGTCAAGTCTCAACTGAAGGAGAAGTATTTTAGTGTTCTCCCCTATGTATTCCTTATGGTGAGTATTTATAATATTTTTCACAAACTTCGTCCAGTCCGTCCGGCCGTTCTATAGAATACTGGACCAATTTTGATAATTCTTTTTAAAATATCCGGATTAACACGTGGATGAGCCATTGCATTCATCTCCGTCAAGTCTCAACTGAAGAAGAAGTGTTAATCCAAAATGGCCGCTCAGAAAGGCGTTTTCGAATCCACTGATACTAGAGAAACAACACTAAAGAAACGAAATTTGGTATGAAGATGTACCATCACGAGTGGGTCACGATAATATAAGAAAACGTTTTAAAAAAAATCGCCGTCTTAATCCAATAATGTCATCCGAAAAAGTAATTTTCCAAACCACTGAAACTAGAGGAACGAAACTTGGTATGAAGGTGTACCATTACGAGTAGACTACAATAAATGTATCAAAACTCCTCTGTGCGGTCGCAGGCCCCGGAGGTTATGACGGCAGATCTTTATCATGGATGCGCAGTCCCTCGGAGAGTCTGGTTACGATAAAGGGGACGCAGCTCCTAAAACTCTCGAAGTTAGGGGCGCAACTCGCCACGGGGAATCGAGTATTGGTGACACCCCAATGACTGTTGCCAACATATTTTATTCACCCCGTACCAGTGGGTGGGCAATAAATTTTTAAATTTAAATGTGGATTGTTGTAAATAAAAATATGTAGGTTCAGTGTTTTAAATCATTATAGTAATATCTGGCAGGAGTATTAGTAGTAGTAGTAGTGGTGGTAGTAGTTGTTGTTGTTGTAGGAATAGGAGTATTAGTAATAGCAATAGTAGTAGTAGTAGTGGTGGTAGTAGTAGTTGTAACAGATACAGCATATTTGCTCCATGGAGGCGCAGGCACCCAGAGATTATGATTACGATAAAGGGGTACAGCCCCCAAAACTTACCAAGTTAGGCACGCAGCCCACCACGTGTAAACGAGCATTGGTAACTGTCCCAATGACTGTCGCCAACATATTTTATTCACCCCGCACCAACGGGCGGGTACTTTAGCTTTAGGATTTCAGTATTTTTTTCTTCGAAAGCTATTTTTTTCTTCGAAGGCCATCAAAGCACTAGGGATGAAAGTGAAATATTATAAATGTCCCTGTAAAAAGTAAAATGAAATCTTACACTGTTATCTTCATTTTTGAATTTGAATTTTATTTACAGCCTTTAGGCATCTAAGGCTCAGGCCGTGATACGTGAGGGGAAAGGGTGTTGGAAAATGTAGGGCAGGGGCTATAATGACGGTGCCATCCCGTGCCTGCCGTGATTGAAGAAAATCCTGGAACGGTTCTGTGCTTAAATGATGGAAGATGTTTCATGGGGTGTTGGAAAATTAAAAAGTATTATAAAGATTTATTAAGATAACCAAACTGGTCGCAGGTCCACTTGCTATGGATTTTCGGGATAATTTTCAAAACTCAATTTTCAAAAGAAATCTATAAATGCCGGATTTTCGGAAACATACTAAAAAAAAAAAATCATTTAAAAAATACATTTAAAAAATGTCGGATTTTGAGGAACATTATCAAAAACACAAAATTTTTGAAAAATCCAAAAATTGTCGGAGAATGTTTGAAAACATTAAAATATATTTAAAATAGTTTCGTAAAACCTTTGTCTAGTCGCCCAACGGCTTTCACAGGACCGATTTGAGTGATTTTCTTTTTCTAAAATGTTTCTAATTACGCATAGATATGTAATGAAGCATTCGCATTCTTCTCCTCTTCATCAACTTTGAATAAAACAGAATCTCATTTTCCTCCCTATGTATTTCTAAGGTTCCATAAATAAAATTAAAAAACCTAGGTACATTACGAACCATTCGCATCTCTCTCCTTCTAGATGTTCTTGCGGAGCCGCGCATACAATAGTCGAGTGCACTCTGTTAATCCTTTCTTGAACTACCGTATAAAGAGCGGTCGGCCCCCACTCTGTTTCAACTGGTTCCGTGGTGTATTCGGTAACGTTTTGGATTTCGGTGACAAAGGTACTCGGTTCGATCCCGAATCTTACAAAAATATTTTCTGATCGTTTTCAAGGAACGTCAAATTTTCTCTTGCTTATCTATATTTAAAATAGTTTCAAAATCTTTTCTCCAGTCGCTCAGACGTTAGTCGCTCAGACGTCGCTCCAATCTTGTTAGTAGGTAAAAATGTGGGAGCTAACCGAGAAGAACTTTCATTGATTAACTTTTTATATATAAGATTGGTATCCGTCATTGTATTCTAGGAAGTCATATTATATTAGTTTGCCAGCCTGTATCTTCTCAGAAACTAATATCATTACTAACACTTACGGGAGCTATTTCCAGTTTCTCTGGGTCAGAAGTTTAACACGCTAAATTCAAAAGTTTTGATCGGCCTCCTGGAAGATCAAAATCCTGCTTCAGGGTAAATTCTTTAGTTACTGAAGATGAAACTGAAATTCTACAATACCCGCTGAACTTTTGTACAGTTTAGACACGAGCGGCTTATCACCATATATTCTAGAACTGAAAGAATGAGGATCTATGGCGATGTTTTCGAGGAACTTAACGAAGAACAAGGCTTACATAATGGCATAAGATTAATTCTTCACAAAATATGTGATAACTTCTTAGATCTACAAATTACAACTGAGGTTAATGTTGACTAAAGAGTACTTCTTGCTCGCTTTCATTTATCGCCATCTGACTCTACTTTTCCATTTTCTTTCAAAACAATACAGTTTACCATTCAATTTGCATTCTGTATGACAATAAATAAGACCCCAGAGCTAGATAGCCCTTACCATCAATATTGTAAGGATATATTTGCCTGAAACTCTTTTCAGTCATTGCCTGTTGTATATAACACTTTCGTGTGCTAGATCTTTTGAAAATGTAAAAATTGAACTAAAACCAATAGATGACGCACCGCTAACGTTGTTTGGAAAAAAGTTTTGTAAATTTAAAGAGTATTTTATATTTTTTGTTCTATAATAATTACTGATTTATGATATTTTTCTCTTCTGTGTTTGTCCTTTATTTTACAACATTCTTCTTTTCTAATACTTCATTACCTCTCTTTTTATCTATCCAATTCCCTTATTTTAAAATGCTGCGGAGCAGCACGGACACACTAGTCGATGTATTTAAATATTAATATTTAGTGTCACCACACACTATTAAGAAATTATGCTACTTTCAGTTTTGCCTAGTAGTTAAGTACATTTATATTCTGTAAAAAAGAGTTTAACTGAAAGCAGAATTCATAAATAATATTTTTATCAGAAACATTAGTGTTTGCTTAAAAGCTATGTTATTTCAGGGCAGATATTACATTTTATCCATAGATGTACTATAGCCCTTAGATACAATTATAATATAGCAAAAAGTTCGAAATATGTGAAATATTTTACTGTGTAACCCCCTGCTACCTCTAGAATGCAGCCATGTACGATCCACCTGCCAGCCTCCCCCGAAAAAATCCTGAGTACGTCACTGGCCTCTTGTGCGGGCGCCAAAGACAAAGAACATTCTTTAATATTTTCTTGTAATTTTTCCTTATGAATAGTGTTGATCTGGATTTCTGAATTGAATTATTAACATCTGGAGAATAATGCACTGTAGATGGCGCTGAAGAATACCTTTCTGAAATAAAATTTTCTATCAACTTTTTCCGAAACTGGATACTTTAGAAACACAACAGAAATAATGCAATAATTAGACTATGAGAAGATGAGGGTTTTGTAAAGCAGTTTGTAAGCTATGTTGTAGTAAAGCGAAACAAATGTATCATATTGCATAGATTCATTTACGAATAAGTTGAAACATAGGGCCTACTGCTTAATTGTGCTAAGAAATGGCGTAATCAGTGATGCAAATTCAGCGCTTTTGTCGCTAGAACTAACGCTTTCAATAATCGTTTAACGCCTCTTTTTCTCTGTTAACGCCTAGCGCTAAATTTAACACCTTTCCGTAATAGCTTGCAGTGACCACCTTTGCTTCAGAAAATGTCTGAAAGTCTCCTATTTTCTTTAGTGAATCCCTTGCTCAGTTTTGAAACGCATTTTTGGATAGGGAAGGTTTGAAGTATTTGAGGATACCATACCGCATAAGTTTTACTGTCAATGGTATGGAGATAAAAAGCTCTACAGTTCATATTCTCGCTCTTTCGGCAGCGTTTTGTTGGAACGAAGCATTTTTGCACCCTCGATTGATTTGGCGACTTTTTAGTGTCTTCTAAACTTTCATTTAGCGCGTTGTAGCGACTTTTGCTGCTCCTGTGGCGCATTTCTCAGCTCTGTTGTTGGCAACACTGGACGTAACCTTTTGAAACCCTCAACAAGAGGTGCATACTAACTATGGATGGAAACAGTCTGTGACCTCTACTTAAAGCGATGTCCAAAAAATCATCATCGGCGAAATAACCCTGTAGATTAAATATGCAGTTGACGTACTGTACTTATGAGCTGTCGGCAAAATGTGCTTGTCGACGAAGTAAGCTGTCGACAAAGTGGATTGTCGACAAACGTACCTGTCGACGAAACATACCTGTCGACGAAGTGAGCTGTCGACGAAACGTACCTGTCGACGAAGTGAGCTGTAGACAAAGTGGCTTGTTGACGAAACGTACCTGTCGACGAAGTGAGCTGTCGACGAAACGTACCTGTCGACGAAGTGACCTGTCGACAAAGTGGTGTCGACAAAACGAACCGAACCCAAATATTAAATTGATGTTAAGGTATGCATTTGCTTTTGTAGTAGCATAATTCCACTGCAAATTATACAGCATAAATGGAAAAGTCTATCCTCAATCCATATTTAAATTAAATTTGGTGTGTATCATCTATGCTTAAATTTGAGAAATTTCATTTGTTTATTTTCTCTGTATTTACTCTTACTCCGGAGATGTTTTAAATCGGGCATTTTAGTAATTAAAACATTTTTTGTCTTTGCTGTTGACCGTAGAAGTGATAAAAGTACCGACAGTAATTAAAAGAATATTGTTGGTAGTCAAGAATTACTGACAGAAGAGGGGAAATAATTCCAATGACACATTTTCATTTCAAAATGCGAACAACGGATTTTCATGACTGAAACAAACTATTCTTAGATTTAAAAAGAACAATAGAATGAATGCAATGAACGCTGATGCATCTATCAAACTGAAGTTAAATGTTGCCTAACTTTCAGGGGTGAGGGGCAGACAAATAAAATTGCTCAAAAATCAATATAAATATTTAATTTTAAACAAAACTTCTCCTGTTATTGGTGTTTGATTATGCACAAAATATATGTGTTAACATAGAATACATAAGTATTTAATGAAAAAACTAATGATAGTATGAAATATCTTTGAAAATCTAAGCAAAGCCCGTCTCACTTGTCGGAGTCATCGTATGCGCAGGTTGTGCATAATGTTAAAAATTTAGTAGAAAATAATTTGTAACTTTAAATAACA
>JAGDQP010033161.1:10781-20843 GCA_022664845.1 Lepisma saccharinum
TCTTGAAGGCTAATGGCATTTATTATTGAAGTACGTAATAAACTATAGTTTGTGAAAGTTATTTTCAGTTTAACTGCACTCAAATTTGAATAATTGACGTAAAACGAGAAAGGCGGTAAAGCTTCCTTGGATTCAGCCTTAATGATGAATTCCAAAACAACTTTGAAGCTATTGCCAATTTGATGTTGCAGTAATTATATATTTTTTAGTGCTATAGAAAAGAGAAGTAAATTTATATTGAAGGACGTGCTTATGCAATAATTTTAATTTCACTTCAAATGATTTAATATTAGGAAACATATCGGACAACGATTTATCTTCCCCATGCAATTTCAGATGAATGTCGTTTAAATATTTATTATATCAATAAATTAGCCTCCTAGGTAGCCTAGTACGTAGCGCGCTCGACTGCTGTGCGAGCGGTACCGAGTTCAATTCCCGGTGGGGGTTCAAAATGTCGGTGTTGACCCAGCATCGGGAGAACAATTGGTGAGCTACTTGAATAAAAGTAGTACGCACTGTAGTCATGAAAGTCAGACACATGGCTGCAAAGAGGCGTTACGCTGACCACGGAACCCTCTAATAACTTGAATGTAATACAGCCGTCTGACAGGCCAAGGCACCATCCCAGTTTTTTTTTTTTTTCCTGTAAACGCTTGTGAACGACAGTTGAAACGAACGACAGGCGCGGTTCGGAACCACTCGGAAGTGTCCACTACGCGTCTGCTGTTGTTAGACGCAATCAACATTGTTCGGAATCAATCGGAAGCGTTCGAATTTTACTCGGCTGTCGCCACACACAGGTTCAGTTCATTGTTTTCGCTCTACGGCTTAGCCTATACCAGTAGTAAGAGACCGCCCGATAGTCCGGCATTTTCGGTAATCCGGCACCGGACCGGTCCCGAACGTGCCGGACTATCGGACTTCTACTGTAATTGAATTTTGCAATATCATGGTATTACCAAGAGTTGTCGAATTAAAAGTTTCGCCGACAGGTGACTCCACAAGACTGTGTATGAAAGTCGTGACTCTACAACTGTGCAAATTACAATTTATCACGAAATTGGCGATGTTAGGAAATTATCAACCTTTCGCCAACAACGTTAGTAGTGTGATCTGAGGCCACAGACCAGCATCTCCGGTTCTGTGTTCGAATCCCGGCTGGGGCGTGGATGTTTGTGAATTTTATAACTTAACAGCTAATGGTATCGTGACGGGACGAAGTCTATAGTTACTTAAAATGGTCAAAAAATATGAAGTTTCTTGTAAGCAACCTTTCCCTATAGGATATGCAGGAAGTATTTAAAATGTAATCCTGAAAAACTACCTTAACATGTGTGCTCATCCCGGAGATTCCGATCATTGTAGAATGTTCTGTTCATGTGCCAGCAATATCTTTTAATATCTGCACTGGGATAGTCATAACATAACGGTAGAATGTCATCTTGTCCTGTGTGAGTCAGTGAGCCTAAAACATTTAAGACTATGTTTACACAGACAAACTTTCAATGTGTCTTGCATGCATTTCTCACACCACGTGAGCTAAAACCTACAGAGAAGACGTGAACAGAAAGTGCCAAATAAGTTTATTATTTAATTTTAAAACATGTATGAGCTTTGTAAAGGAATCAATTTAGTAAAATATCAGGAGATAGCACATTTCTCTTTTCGTATTTAATTTCACGCTTTTTTTTTTAAAAAAATACATCATATCAATTAAGTAATGGTAGGATTTTTTCTGTTATTTTTCAGTTACTGACTTTTGGTGGTAATTTTAGTAGAACAGTGCAAACTGAAGGTACTTCGTTGAAGCCTACTACTTCATTGAGTTGACCAACTTAAATAGTATTTCTCGGCATGTACAGAACAGCGATAGTTTTAGGTTTATAATTGAGCATATGTGTTTGTATATGACAAAGAGAGAAAGAGAGAGAGAGAGAGAGAGAGAGAGAGAGAGAGAGAAAGAGAGAAAGAGTATTGTTGTTAAAATAGTAGTGAAAAAAGGAAGTATGATGGGCAGTGCAACATGACGCCCGAAGGTGTTAGTAATAACTACTTTGTAAAATGTCTGACTGTGTTCTTGTGCAGTAGCCTTTAGGGGTAGCCATTCCCTTTTTTCTTCAGTCATTATTCACTGCCATATTCTTTCTTTCCTCTGCCAGCACCTTGGGTCATCCATTTAGCCTTTTTCTTCTTCTTTCTTGTTCTTGGTGAAGTCACGTGCTTTACTAACGAGACAAATTTTTCCCCTTTGAAAGAAATTAAACCTTTGCTGTCTGTATTTATGTGCTCCCTTCTCTATCGACGTGCGGACTTGAATCAGCAGCTGAAGAATCACTACACAAAGCACACATATGACCACCACACACACATTTATAACATAGGCGTAGTACGAAATGTGAATATATACTTATGGATAATATACGCAAACTGTGAACTTCTTTAAGAATTCACCGTTAAGTAGTGGCATATGGTTTTTCAACATCAACACATGCCAGCTGAAATACCAAGAAAATTTGATGATAATAGTAAGTGTAACGCCGCATAAGATATTTGTGTTTAAGAGAACAGGAAGACATTCAATACAATATTTGAAAATATCTTATAGAGGACCTTTAGTAGGTGACATGCGGGTAACCTAAATTTTGGAAGAAAAAGAAATCAGGAAAAAAATTTAAAATCGACTTCGAGAAGTTTAATACAGCTTTTTTGGAAATTCCATATACATTTTCAAAATCTGACCCATTCTATCTTAATTTAGGTTGTTCAAGGAAAATTGTACAGGTCAAGTCATACATTTTGGTAATTACTTTTCTGTGAGTTATTTATGGAAATTTAAGAGAACCGTATTTTTATTTTTACGAAGAAAAGTATGGAGGTATTAGCAGAGAGAAAGGATTTCTTTTCTGCAGAGGGAAAGCATTTCTTTTTTCTGGTATTACTTCTTAAAGGTCATTGTTGAAACTCAAAACATGGTATGCCGTACCACTTCTGACAAATCATACCTTCGCAACTGATTAATACAAAGAAGTCATTCCTTTTTCACAAGATCAATATTTATGTGTAGTTTGTGATATCAAAAGAGTACTTCCATGTCGTTTCTATAGGGTGTACAGAAATTCCGAACACTTTGAAGAAAGAATCGAAAATTCTAATGTGTCGTAAATTTTTTTACTCTCTTCCACAACAATGTTGCTTACAACTTTGAGTAACCACTTGTACGTACTTTATCGCAAAAATACCTTAAAGAGTTCTAGGGCTGTTACTTTACTTTACATCAACGAAAAAATGGTTGTTTTGATAAGTTCGCAATATTCGGACGCCATTTTCTCAAAAAAACATTTTCAAAATAATTGTTTTTCAGTATAGTTTAAACTTGTATGTTCTGAAAGTTGATCAAGTTTTATTATCGACCAGGCATTGGTTTAGATTTTACGGCTGCATGTTTCCTGCAAAAAAAATTGCGCTCGCGAGACCCTTTGGGAGCTACTGAACTTGACGAGAGAGCAGAGGAATTATCGGTGACTGAGGCAATATCTTCCGTTTTCTATGACTACGGAAAAACTCGTAGTTGAAAATTTTGGTTCTGAAACTCAAAGAAGAAAATAAATCACCGAAAAATGATTTTGCATGTGCCTTTCGTTTTGTAAGTTATTTTTGACGAAAAATCATGATTAGAAGGTCAAATTTGCAGCTGTTGGTACCATGAAGACTGTGTTGGGTAAGAAGCATAAAATAATTTCTTTGTATCAAAAATGTTTGTAGAACATTTTGATTCAAGTTTATTTCTCCTATACTGATATGTACTATCTGTGATACAATTTGAATCAAAATTTTCAAACTAAGTTGTAATATTTTTCCAATTAATGAAAATTTTATTTTTCCGTATTACGTCAGTATATACAATCTACCAACATACGAGTAGCATCAGAATTTATCTTCGTAGTTACTTCATGTTATTGATTCCTTTTTAAAATATTCCACTCTACCATATTTATTTATTTAGACCTATATTAAATGTTAATATTGGAAAAGAAAAAAATAAATTATTATGCGTTAAGTATTTAATTCATGATGCATTACTTAATATTCTTTTAACATCCTTCTACTTGTTTCATCATCCTTTTAATATGTCTGTCTTGGAGCTTAAATGAATAGCTAAGTATATAAAAAATAAAAGAAGTGGAATATTTTCTGAAGCATGTTCTAGCACCACTGCTTAGTGCCATTCATCTTTAAGGAGCAGGAAAAGCGCGTGGCTTGTCGTGTCAACCATGATGGATGTGATTTTTAAAATAATCAAAATTCTCAATCAGCAATATACGTAAATCTCCTGCAAGTCTACACGTCATCAGTACCTGTAACAGGTATAATATATGTCCCTGAAGATGGCAGCAGGCGCTCTCTCCCTTTTTCTTTTCTGCTCTCTCTCTCATTATATAGACTGGACCTGATGTGGCGCACACCACTTATCTTGTCGGGTTAGTTCTTACAAATAAGACATGCATATTGTCATTACCAATCTCATGTATACTGTGTTCTAATGTCGTGTGGCGTACAGACAAGAGGTAAAGATACAACATGTTGCTCTTAGGGATTAAATTCTCTTGGCGGAAGTAGTACGGAGCACACACACACGTTTGCTGTTTTGCGTGTATGTATATATCGTGTATATGCTTGTTATTTTATTGCTCAATAGATATTTTACAGTTATACAACATGTTTCGATCAATGACCCCACAGTACTGATCAATAACATTGATTGATCGTCTTCGATGCATTGTACGGTATTAGTGGGAACCTAACTAATGCTCGATATGTCAAGTTGTTACAAAAAGGGATTGATACATTTTATGCGTATCTGCTTACAGTAAAGACAAAATAAACCATGAACATTAATTGAAGTCTGTAGACCCAGAGTCCAATTTTACGGTAAGGTTTCAAATATGGTCATTGAAGCTAAGAAGGAAAAGATTTGCTCGACATCAATGGATATTTGCGGATACAAATTTGTACAAACAGCAGGAGTTTTCTTTTAAAAATATATGAAAACTTTTAGTTTGCGATCAACAGGGCAGTCTTGTTATATGATTTTATTGAATGTAAAATCAAACAACTTAATGATATGAGCAATATTCTGATTCAAGGATTTCGATCACATTTTAGCAACTTGACAATTGACTTTCCTTACTTTTTGTTCTTTACGATTCTTCTTTCTTTTAAAAAAAATAATGACGGGTTTTCGAGTTCTAAAAGAATCGATTTCTGTGATGTTAACATGGGATATCACTTATTGATTAACATGGATTAAGAATACTAATATTGGATCGTCTATTTGAATAATGATAAAATACTCATTAATTTTAGATGCGTTCTCTGTTTAAGCAGATAATAACAGACTTATCAACTCACAGGGAAAATGTGTGAGTTACACGCATTCGAGCATCAACTCACGCTCTCACGCAAAGAACCTGCAAACTCAAGCATTTTGAGAAAAATGCAAAATTTAATGCTCGCGTTGTAAAGTGAAGTAAAGCTAAAAACAAAATTACTTTCTGAGAGTGGCAGCATTGCAAGACTGAAATAGCTGATGGTAGCAACTCGATAGTAGCGTTTGCTTGGTATAAACAGGAAATTCTGTGAGAGAGTGTGTGGTTTAGAAGGTCTCTTATCATTGGCCAGTGTACAAACTTCCAGTGAGCTTTTAAAAACTTCCAAAAAAGCTACCAAATTGTACAACGATGGGCTCAAACGAAAAGCTGTTAGTTTAGTTTAATTTTTCAAGTAGGACCTAGTCTGAAAACTGAAACTCTCTGGGTTTTTTTATAGTACTTTTGTGGTAATTAACGCTTGTGTTTTGGCATGTTTTTCGTTTCTCATACAATCTCCCGCATTTCCCCCTTCCAGGTTGGCAAACCTCACACATTGGCACTTCTCTAGGTTTTCATGTCTGTAATAAGCAAATTACGTGCAATATGTTAGTATGTGGAAGATGTGCCTTCATTATGTTGATATTGTTGAGCTATTCAATATCCATAAAGATTCATTTACTGGTACAATGTCAAAAAATTGTGGCATCCTGAAATCCAGTTGACGAGAATATTTCATTAATGCATATCGATGCTATTAAATAAGTCTATTTGGAAATTGTGTGCCTACTCCAGAATTGATATAATCCTCTGTAAAGTATAAACATAAAAATAATTATTCTGACGATTATTACTTTCAATTTTGTTATTGCAAATTAATATCCAACTGAATGAATTCACAAAAAGTAACGAAAAGTGGACATCTTTTCGCATTAAACATATTAGCAGGAAATCTTTAGATTCTCTTAAGGAATTTTCAAGCCAAAACTAATATCTAACATTGAAATTCAAATTAAAGTTGCTAAATAAACATTTAAAACATATACATTTTTTTCTTCGAGATACTTAGAAAGAGATATTGTTAAAAGATAGTATTTCAACCACCATTCTCCAATATGGTGGAACGAGCGGCATCGCATAAAGGTCACAAATTCAGTATGTCATTGAGGACGTGAAACTTTGCCAAACTGCCAAATTTCAAATCACCTCTAGGTTTTTTTTACAGGTACTTCCATTTTCAGCTCCCTGTTACTTGGCCTATATGGGGTAAACACCACAGGAACAGTAGGCAAGCAGCACAGAACGTGCAATATGAAGGAGAATTTCAGCAATGCATTCTTAGCATCAAAAGTAACTGATTAATATACTTATGAAAAAGACAATACAGTATTTATGGAAGCAAAATTAGGTAAACCACGCTTCACTTATCATTACTGTCAACACAGCACAACGCATACGCATTCAAAAAGATTCCAGAAACAAACCAGAAGACAATCAACATCCACTGTTTGACCTAACAACGATCTCATTTATCAGATAACCTACCTTACTCCGAAACTTTTACAATTTAGCATTAGCAATCAATACTGTATTCTATTATTGTGTGAACTGTAAAGACTGAAGCTGCAATGGCAAATAGTATCTTCATTATTGTATCAGTAAGTTTACCTATCATAATACAGTGAAGCATGTTCCAAACGGAAGCACAAAGTTTCAACATTTTGTTCCGGAGTGGACCTTGACGGCGGCCAACTTGAAATCCGCCGTCTTGAATTCAGGTCAAGTTTTTTAAATAGGAATAGGGTAATGTGATACATAATTTTGGACTAATTTAATCAGAAAAACAATGGTGACGTTAGTTTCAAGATACGCGCAGATGGTAAAATGTTACATGCATATTAATTGTTTATGTTTCCGTTGTGCAAAAGTCTCTTACAAGACAACGCCTTCTAAACTGCGTGTTAATAATAACAAGTCAATAACAACATGGTGGATATATATGAAGTCGAGATGAAAGTCCATGATAAGAGGGAAGATAACGGGGGCCATCCTGAAATCCGCCATCTTGAATCAGACACAAATTTTGTAGCTAGAAAGCATAGCGTGCGACACCTCATTTTAATAGCAAATGTTCTCACCACGCCAATGGTAAGCTTATTTTTGCTCTATCATTAACCGGTACTATAATATTGTAAATAGATGACTGATTTATTGATTCTGTCATGTGAGATTACTTTCTTACGTTCGGGGAAATATCTAAAATCCATCCTCCAAAATCTCTATATCTCATTAGAATGAACGTAAAGAAATGCCAAGTCAGATTAACATATCATATACTTTATATATGATGTATATACCGTCCGTACAAGCTGGTACACTCCTGATCAACAATGGTTGATACAACTTATTTACATCGTTATACAGAAGAACTATTTTCCAAATACTCTTGTATTTGATGCACATTTGATCAGCTCATCATCATTGTACAGCTTACCTGTACCATCATATTTAATACTATAATACTCAAGATATTCCTCCAAGATATTTTACATATCATAGCAAAGTACTGGATCCATCGTACATTTTAGTACGAAGAAGGAACATACCATTTTATTAATACACAGAATATCTTATAGTTCTTTTGTAGCCTTCAGAAGCCACCAGTCCAATGATTGTTCTACGTAAATGTGTTAGCACATTTACTAGTTGTTATAACATAAATTTCATTCATTACAGGTATGACGTTAGGCCTGTTTTAAACAAAGAAACAGAGGTAAGAAACCAACGATAACGAAGGGATTGTTCCATATGTTCTCCATTCCTGTTTATTGTTAGCCATTTTGCGTTCCAAGTCACGCTCAACGTTCAGCAAAGTGCTAACTGGAATGTTAAGACATGCAGTGTAAATTAACATGTTACCCATTTAAAAGAGCGACGTATTGACGTTTGGTACACAATGACAACAGCCCTACCTTCGTACTGGTTAACGATAGAGCAAAAATAGGCATACCATTGGATTGGTGAGAACATTTGCTATTAAAATGAGGTGTCGCACACTATGCTTTCTAGTTACAAAATTTGTCTGATTCAAGATGGCCGCCATCACGTTCCCCCTTATCATGGACTTTCCTCTCGACTTCATATATATCCATCAAGTTGTTATCGACTTATTAATAACACGCAGTTTAGAAGGCGTTGTATTGTAAGGGACTTTTGCACAACGGAAACATAAACAATTAATATGCCTGTAACATTTTACCACCTGCGCGTATCTTAAAACTAACGTCACCATTGTTTTCCTGATTAAATTCTAGTCCAAAATCATGTATCACATTACCCTATTCCTATTTAAAAGACTTGACCTGAATTCAAGATGGCGGATTTCAAGATGGCCGCCGTCAAGGTCTACCCTACCATACGACTTCCCGCTAGGTCTGGTATGTACCCACGTTATTGTTATTCACTTTTTCTCATTAACACGCAGTTTACAGGGAGTGGAAATGCACTTATTATTGTGCTCTTGCCGACAGTGGTGAGCGACAGTTCAACATGTCATTTCAGGTATTTCCAGTTCAAAAGAGCAGCTGATTTTTTGTGTATGGTCTTTCTGTGGGACTTGCTTCCTCTGCCTGAAATTTTACGGTAGGTTTCGATATGAGCTCATTGTTACTTCCCTTGTAAGGAGACATTTAGTGTTCAATTTGAAGTATGTATATTTGCACTCCGGTTCAGGTTAAGATTTTCCTGCTCATAAAATGATGTAATACTTGGAACAAACTTAATATACTGGAGACATTAAATAAATTCTTTCAAGTGTATGTAAGTTCAGAAAAAAAAAATAATAGTTTGAATGGAAATCTCCTTGCATCCATTGCTTTTCCAGTTCTTAGTTGCAGAAAAAAAAGGAAAGAGGACTGAAACAGATTAAAGATAAGAAAGAAAGCCAAGTGCAGAGAATTATCAGTAATCTGTCACTCAATCTACAGGAAAACAATTTGATATACAGATGCTTATCAGAATAATGGAAACACCTGAACGAAAGTGCAACTTACCAGATTAATATGGTGTCGGGCCACCTTTCGCCTTCAGAACAGCCTTGATGCGACGTGGGATGGAGGCATAGAGTTCGTGAATGGTAGCAAGTCGAATATTACACCATTCCTCGTGCAGGGCATCGGCCAGTTCTGTGAGAGAGGATGGAGGTGGAAATCGTCGCCGGAGTCGTGTTTCCAAGATGGACCACAGATGTTCAATTATGTTGATATCTGGGGATTGGGCGGGCCAGGGGAGGTGTTGAACTTCATCCCGATGTTCCTCAAACCACGCTGCAACAACTCCAGCTGTGTGAATGGGTGCGTTATCATCCCGGAATATGGCGTCATTGTCCGGGAACAACATCCGGACCATAGGATGCAAGTGGTCTCCTAAAATTGCGACATAATCGTTGGCAGTGATGCGTCCGCGAAGTGTGACCACAGGACCCAATGAAAACCATGATATTGCGGCCCACAGCATCACCGTGCTGCCGCCATGTTTCACAGTTGGGCGGAGACACTGCAGATCATACGCTTCTTTGGGCGTTCTCCACACATAAACACGGCCCGTGGTTTGGAATAGGGTGAATGGTGACTCATCCGATCATACCACACGTTTCCAGTCGTCAACGGTCCAAGTTGCATGGTCGCGGCACCAT
>JAGDQP010033162.1:0-10343 GCA_022664845.1 Lepisma saccharinum
AAGGCCTTTAATGTGAAGTTTTTGTTTCTATTTGATTCTAATGTGTTATCCAACATCCTAAACACCAAACTCTACTGGTGCAAGATTATAAAGCAATTGCCTTCATATCCTAATGATACTGTGCTTGTTAAAACATGGAAGAGCCAGGGTAATAAGCACCTCTGAAACGCCTGTTATATTTTCATTATTTTTCATGTTAGTATATAGAAAAAAATACTTTTTACTCCGAGGTGTTATATGGCGCATGTTTACATATAATTAACGTAAATGTTGCATTCACATCCACCCAATTAACTTTTTATCTGGAATTTTATGCCAACTCCCCCAAAATCGTGCTAATTACCCCGTTTTGCCCTATTTACTGATTTCTAGCTCATGATTTTATTGAACTCTCTCCCATCACTGATAAGTGTAGAGACGAAGGCTGCTGTAAAAAGAAAAAGAAAAAACGGAAACTGTCCTCTCTTTTCCTAAAAGAATAAGGTTGAAGAAGAAGTCAGTCATGGTATGGTACCACAGATATGATCCTTTACAATACTTGAGGAAGAAAAGTTTTTGAAGAATTTAAATAACTGCAACAGACATGCAACGGGAACAACGGATAACGTATTGACTTGTACCGTGACAGAAATAAAAGTTATAGTTCAATGATTTCTCTAGAAAATGCAGGTGATTTATATTTATAGTTCTTTAGTATCTATTCAGTCGATATGAGCACAAATAAAATATTTCTATCTTTTTCAGCTATTCTCCGGTTACGAAATTTGTTCCGTTACAAAAATTGAAGCTTCATTTCTGACAAGGAAAGTATCCATTGGCGCAGAGAGGATATTTCCGGAAGTGCACCTTTGATTAAATGGCACACTGCACAGTGGGCTAGAAAACTAATCTAGCAGGACAAAATTCCTATCGCTGGACACGCGTAAAGTGATTAATTTCATGATTGGTAGGAAGTATATGAAGAAATGAAACACAAAGACTGGTGATAAACGATGAAAAACAGTATTTTTAATGAAACGGCAAAATATGTAATGTTAGTGTGAATATATGTTACCATATAGAATAACAATTATAAGATGTTCATTAACCTAGCTCTTTAAAATCACAAGGCAAAATCAGTAGCAGCAGCAACAGCTTTAGAAGCAGACTCATCATCATGATCATAGTCTTATTTGCTGCTGTTGTCTTCAGTTTTCTCAAAATCCCGCAACTGTAGCTGGATTTCTGGTTACATCAGTAAATTCTTCACCTCTTACGGGAAGTGAACTCCTTTTTATCATCAGTCATTTGGAAACATAACTTACAACTGGATCAGCAGTGACCAGAAACGATTCAGCACATTACGTAAACTTGTTTCGGGAAACGCTTCCCAGTATGGGCTTCACGGTACTTCTTGATACTTTTATGCCGCTCCTCTTGTGCATCTTCATATAGCACGCCGATTGGTAATATAGCATTCTCAAGTACTTTCCTACCATGTATTAGGATTTTGTGAGCCGTAACACGCATATAACACCACGGATCAAGTTTCACGTGTAACTGATATACACAGCTTTAATTTTACTTCGACATACTCCCCAATTCCTTTACCTCGACCGCGAATTCACAAGATAAAGCCATAAGAATTGTCGAAAAACGATAAATAAATTCTCTGTTGACTCCAGTGATGGACGAGGACAAAGTTGAGTTCTGAAAAGCCCAACAGGCCGTATCCATGCCACTTCACACAGTTCCATGCGCATTATAAGGGCTGTTGTTTCAGACTGCAACTTATGAGAAATTAACCTGTAAATACAAAAGGGGAACGTAAAGAAAAAATCTGCTTCAAGGGCAATAAAGACAATAAGTTAGTCCGTAGACCAGCGCAGGTTTGAATGCACGGACAGTCGCGGAACTTTTTGTACCTCTGTGTTTCTGCCAATACCATTGTGGAATTTCTCGCTTTTCCCATATTCACTTCTGAGCGCACTTAAGTACATATACAATTATTCTTGGCTCACTAACACACCCGAAAGTACATTTCCCATGGGGAAACATTCCTCCTCTTCATACACGTCGCTATCACCAAGCCTTTGATTTCCTCGCTCGCCACCCAACTGCTTGGCCTCATTTGCAGGGCGTGTTGATCAGTAATTGTCAAAGAGCTACTACGTCATCCGTTTGATATATACTGGCCTTCTATGTGCGGAAAAGTGAAGATCACTTGCTTGATGATGGGGTGGCATATAATGATTGAGCAGCATCGATGTCCCCAAAATAACTTTTGTCCCGCTAGTTTTAACTTCTGGCCCACTGTGCACTGTACTGAGGTTATCAAAGTAAAGTTTAGCTGATAAATGTTAGCCCCTAATACAGAAACAAAATTCAAAATTAGTCACAAATGATGAAATACATAGAGTTATACAAATGTCAAAGGGGTTCCCTTTTTATTTCTATGCGTGTGTAGTAATAGCTTCAAGTCCTATGGGAGGATTTATTGAACGGAGTGCTTCGGAGTCCACTTTACCAAAAACTGTAGGTTCCGTTCTTACAAGCTCACCAGCTCGATAATAACGCTAATACTAACTCAGTCAATCAATACCGTTTGTTCCCGAACCAAGGTGACAATGAAACATTTATCATAACTGGATTTTAGTTTACCTGAAAAGGGACCAACCAGCCTTATGCGGTAACAGCAGCTACATACGAGCACTATACTATCTTGAAATACGCCATACTGGATTACATATAATATTTTTAATAACAAAAAAGGGCATGTCAAATATCAAAGCGGACTCTTTAAAAGCCTCACAAATGCAATGGTAAGACTGATTTTAACATAATATGTTCATTAGTATACACATTACTGACATTCACGGATAATGTCAGTAAGCACAGGACTGCTTTCCACTGAACTTGATGTGAGGCTGTGTGATGTGTTGAATACGTGCTGCGCACATAAACGAAGACACTTTGCTCAATCAACATGTTCATATAAGAGATGATACGGAGAAATTCTCTCAGAGGCTTCACTAATGCATTTTAAGGTGGCAGACAAGTTAAAGTGTAAAATGTTCATCTCCTATTTCGGGTAACATCCAAATTATGATGTTTGATTACTACCTGAGTTTGAAAACAAAAAGGTCATCTTATCTCCTGACACCTGAATGGTCTTTTATCATTAGCCACTCATGGCTGTTTGGAACAAAATTATGGACTTTCATAATACCTATAGCTACTACTGAAATAACCACAGAAGATTCATACCTCATTTTGTTCGTATCTGAACAGGCTATTCAATGACACCACTTCCAGGGTCTATGACATAAGGTGGTGGCAGGAAACAGCGAACTTTCGGAAAATTTCCAATTGCGAATTTCGGGCTCCCTGGAGGCCCTGCTACTGCACGGATGGTGAAAATCCCCCTCCTCCACAATACTTTGGTGTATACATAACAAATTCCCCCACTTTCATTACAATCAAATTGATACATCGATAGAGAGAAAATTTACATACGCCGTATATATGCAATGCTTTAGCAGAAGGGAAGGATTTTTTTTATAGTAACAGTACTCATAACTCCTACCCGGATTGTCACACACTTACAATTCATATAACAATTTTCCAAGTCTTTCAACTGACATCAACCGCATGGGATTATGAGTTATGAGCGGGAATAAGGAATGTCCGGCAAATTTCCAAGATAGTGTCACCTTTCCTTGGCTTATTACTGAAATTTCAGTAAAAAGTATATTTCAAAATAAAACTGTGGTGTATTTCCAATAAATCTGTCAAGTTACATTACAATCGAATGAATATATGAATAGGGAAAAATTATAAACACCCTATTTTATGTTATGGATTTGCTGCGGAAAGGATGGTAAAAAGTACGCATAGCTCCTACTCTAATTGTGGCATACTTACAATTCATACCTCCACATTTTGAATAGACGTTCGAATGACACTATTTGCAAGTGGATATGACGTACCCGTGGGCTGATAGGGAATTTCCAGAAAATTTCCTATAGAAAATTCCCTTTTTTAACATTTCCTAGCGGCGCGGCTCTGTTATTACATTATTGGTGAAAACTAATATACGTGTATATTAAATGTTGGTGTCTACGTAATAAATTCTTTGCGCTTAATTACAATCAAATTATATACAACAATAGGGAAACAATTATGAATAACCTACATCTGTGGATTTGCTGAAGGAAATGTTTTTATAATAAAATATACCACAGTAATGGTTGCGGAGAGGACTTGGGATCATCACTGGGGAGGACTGTAGATTCAAAAACCCTACTGCCGACCATATTGGCTGGAATTTTTCAGTTTCCCTCATTTTCATCATGCGAATATGGTTATGGTAACTAGATAAAGGCATCTTCTTTGCTGCCGTCAGAAAGTATTCATTTACCAGTGGGCTTAATCCCTTACAGCAATGTTTCTGAACCACCGGGTTTTGGCGATACTCCTACCGGGTCAACAAGAACCTAATGTTTTAAGCTTTGAATATGGCTTTAACACTACACAGAATGAACAAAATCCTTCATTTCGAATTTCTGAACTGTTACACAACCAACCAAGTTTTTGAGGAAATGGAATTCGAAAGTAAATTAGGTATTTTCTTCTTTTATCGGTTAGTTTCCAACTGGCGGCCTGCGGGCCGCATGTAGATCGCAAACCTCTTTCTCAAAGCCCACGAGGTGAGTTTAAAATTAACTTATTAACCGAACTAATAAGTTTCTTTCGATAATTTCCGAACAGTTTAACACTTTCCGAACTTGCACAAATTCATTATTGGAGTTAAGTACATATTAACACTTAATTTTGGTTCTAATCACTAAAGAGTTAATGCGCTTAATACCCTGTGAAAAAGGTAAAAAGAAAAAAAAACTAATTCTTTCATATTAATTTCATCCCTACTTCCCAACGATTCAAGGATTTTATTTCAAAGGTATAAAATACATTCATCTCTTTGAAGTATTCCACTCCACTGTACACACATATCTCCCAGTGTTTCGTCTAGTTCTGCACTGCTGCTGAAACTTCAGTTTTGGAATGGCTTGGAGGTCCCGTAGCGATTCCTCCTATATTTCCTCTATCATCTGGAACCTGCAACCTTTGAAGCTTGATTTCAACTTTGGAAAGATGAAGTCAGCTGGTGCCAAATCAGGGGTAGGTCGGTTGTGGGACAACAAGCCATATCTCTCGCCTCTTGCACATTCACTGTGCAACTGCGTGGCACAAACTCTGAAAGGACAAATCCCTGGCAGGCAAAGAAGACTATTAACATCAGTTTAGCATGAAGTTTACTCATTTGTGCTTTTTTGGTGCTGAGGCGTTTTGAGGATTGTCCAACCCACTGTGATGATTGGAGTACTCCATGTTTCAACACCATTCGTCACCAGTTTTAGCAAATTTGGGTCAGCATTTTCTCGGTGTAACAACTCTTCACATGTCCTGACAAGGTCCAATTTTGCTTCGGCTGTGATCCGAGCATTTCACACATACCGCTGATTTCCCAGTTTCTTCATGGTCGGTTAATTGACAATCACATCGGGTACTCTACATACCTGCACTCAACGCGTTCTACTGCGTTACTGTGATTAGCAGGATTGAAAGCTGTGCCAGTTCATGGCCAAGGACACTGCTAGACACCGCCACTGTTTGTTCTCTTCCTTATATTTATATACAAACTTTACAATAAAAGTTCCGTTTCTTGTAAAGCAACCCTTGTACTTTTCTTATTTCGTTCCTGGTTCGAATTTTATTTATCGCCTTTAGGAATTACGGCTCAGGCCGGGATAGGGTGACGGGAAAGGATTCGGGAAGGTGTAGGCCAGGTCCTACGTAGAAGGTGCCATCCCTAAAACTCCTGAAAAAACCTCAGTCAGGATGGTCGGCCGTTGAGATCGAACCCACGACCTTCCGAATGCTATGCCAAAGCTCTACCACTGAGCTACGGCGGCTCGGCTCGGTTCGTTCCTGGTATCAGGCACAAAATTATTTTCAAGTTTCAGACTCCAGGTCATTTTAAACCGCAGTTTAGAGTACGGTTTTCCAAGAACCTGTGTGTCTCGCCTCTTCGGAACTATATTCCTCGAGATTCCTGATCTAAAGGACAAATCGCTTCCGTCATAAATCATTATTTCCGACCCGCTCTTCACCTGCTGAAGAAATGAAAATCATATTGCCAAACTTTAAATGAAAGAAATGAACTTCCATTCTCCCCTTCTCTCTCCTTTACAGTCCCATTAATTCTTTACGTTTCACTATGAGTACCTGACTGCGGGGGAGAGAGGGGCGCTTGAAGTAAGGTGACACTGGAAACAAAGACCGAGGGCACGCGCGTCGTTCATGAGAGGTTCGCGGTAGGTTAAAGATAAGAAATAGTGCTTTTCAAATCTTTTGCTGCTTGACCTCAGGAACTCGAGGCTGAGTGTCCAGAGTTTCCTTACCTTCTCCCCTTCTATTAATGACCTTCGGAAACTATTACACGGAAGCTCCACGTACCATTGTCACCCTCGGACTAGTTTAAAAGTTCAGCATAGCTAGAAAAAAAAAGCTTTAATTTCGAAAGAAACAGTTGAAGTCATACGTCACATTCAGAATGGAAGACGATTGACGTGAATTTAGTCAGATTAATTTTATTGTTCCGTGGAAATTAATACAGTACTCTATTCTACGTTGTCATCTTTTACCTTCTTACACTGCTGAACTTTATTGTACTTTATGTTGTATATCAACTTTGCACTCTTAATGCCAGGTTTTCAAGTGAACAGAATGTAAATTAGGCCTAATTAAGTTTGTTCTGTATCATTTTCCATCTTACTCGACTGATAGCATAAAACTCGGTTACAACGACATTCGGTTATAACATTATTTTTCAGGTCTCTTCGATGTCGTTATAACCGAGTTCTACTGTAGGTGCAACCCGCCACTTAGCTTCTAGACCGTGACGTTCAGAAACGTTGTACTACACTCGACACTGTACCGGGAATTAGCTTTGTAGTGTCTTGATAAAAAATTATATTTAGAATGTAATGTTAATGTGTAAAGCTATTCAATTGTTTACTGCAATTTATGAATTTACTTTATAATTCTTTGTAATAATACATAGCCTGCCATAGTTATACATTAACAATCGTTTTACTCGCATTATTTAGTCTTAACAATATAAAAAAGCCGTTACTAAGAAATAGTTGTATTGTTCTGATTTTCCCGTTCCGAACAGACGTGCTGAACTGCCAACGAGAGTACTTTCTAGCTTCCTTGATGCCCTTACTCCTGTGGTAGGTCACCAAAAGGAGCTACGAGGTGTTCCTCACTGACAATTCAGGACGTCTTTTCATCAGTGCAGCCAGTGACTGGGTCGATGATATTGCACTGAGGGGAATAGAGGGAAGGTGATCATCGCCTTGGAAGAAAACCGGCTACAAGAAACCTCCAAATTGTGAGAAGTTTCTTCATTCAGTTCAAAGTAGACCTAGGGCGGTGAGGGCCTATTCCGCATTTGCATCCTTTGGACTATCCTACGAAAGCCTAAAATATTTCGAGTACAGAAATGTGTATTGGCTTGTGTTAGTGAATGGTTCATATAAGAAGGTATCCTTCTAGGCCCGCCAAAAATCCCGTAGGATGCCTGTGAAAGTTACAAAAATTAAGAGAATTAACCGTATTTCGAAATTGATTTACTCAAAGTTTTCGATGTCCTTGTCGGATTTCATTGTCTAGATTCAACCTAAATAGTGACAAACTGGAGTTGCGATTATTCACCCGAGGACGCTGTGAAGCCAGACATCAAGGCTGAATCAAATATATCTCTTTTTAAAACTTTGGTTGTGCTTTACTGTGCCATTTTAGTTCCAATGGGTTCTTGAAAAAAAGATCTGAAAACTAGTTGATTTAATTTAGAACTTGAAGGAAAAAAAGGAAGGAATTGTAATCCTGTATTTAGTTCAAGTTTAGCTACGGCTAAATTTTCTGGTTTTGATGTACGAGTATGTTCACCATTGTCATGAAACGTTCTGCCGGAAGTGACAGGTCCTTCAAGCTGTTGTCCTCAGCAGCATAAAGAAAGAAAACTAAATTTAAACATTCTATGCGCAACGTTCGTTGCCAATATCGCCTTTGGTGTTAGTACAATAATATACGTAAACCTCGTACAGGAAACTCAATTCATACTCGTATAAAGAAACGCGTAAACTTACAAAAGAAACACTAAATTATGCGCCAAGCAGCAAAGGTTGGCAATTGCGATACTGCTGTCGTATTTTCATCATTTATCTTTTTATTTTATTTTTGAAGAGCCCGTCTCAAGTGGTACTTTTGAAAAGAGACATCGGAGGAGAAGAAAAGAGGATACAAGAGAAAGAAAAGATGATGATACGAAACAAACTTGTCGACCTACTCACTCAATGGCTCGTTGAAGACAAATCGCTTTATAATATACCGTACAAACAGCCTCCTGAAAACTTTTCTGCTCCGTGGGTCATGCTGTAGCCGTGATTCATGAACGAGTGAATAAACAGAACCTCCCAAGATTTTAACGCCTTTCTTACTGCTTCTGTTGCTTATATTCGTCATACACACAAAGACAACTCTTTTCTATTCAAAGAAGTTAAGAAGGATTATAAGTAACAAAAAAAGAAATAAACAGGGTCTTTCATATGTTGTTTTACTTTCAGTTTGTAGCAACGGTGCCAAAAAAAAAAGTGTGCGACACTCTTAATGCATAACAAGAGAAAATAAAGGTAAAGCATCATCATGAGGAGAAAATAGGCGGCAAAATTATGAACTAGGTTGATTGTCAATTGTTTTGTCTTCTCTCATCTACTATAGCAAATGCAAATGTGATTTAACTTACAAGGGACCACTACGATTTTGTGAATTTGATTTGTGAAAATGGTTAGGACACGCAAAGAAACACCGGAAACAGATATCTTTATCGGTGGAACCTAAAGAGGGATTGTGAGAAATGATGTCAAATTTCGACAAAACGCCTCCGCTCGGGCACGACAAAAATGTAACTACGGTTATGGGCCACAAATGAAGATGTCTCGGCTCCTTTTCCTCCTTGCAATAGACCGGAATAGGGTAGGAGAGAAGTTGTGGGAAGGGAGTCGGTCAGTGTCTAGTTTGAAGGCACCAAAGCAGAGGTGCTGCAGTGCTGCAGCGCTGCAGCCAGGAAGGAATTCCATGTCTGAAAATGAATAGTATACTATGGTCCTCAGCTTTTCAGAAATCGTATTCACAAAATGGTTCCTTGTTAGCACTCACCTAAATATTATGCAGGTTTCTTTGAATTTTAATTCACAGGAGCGCCACAGTTATTTTACCTTTTTGGTCAGTCTACAGAAACAATGGTAGTGCGGTAGAACATAACAGTACATAATAGGCAGACGTTTCGTGACGTCACATTTCATACGTATCTCTTGCAACGTGAGTTACAAATGATGGGTGTATAAAATTATTATGTAAAATGCGGCATAGGTAACAGCAAACGAATAGGCAATGGAAGTTATTTAAACTAAAACGGTGAGTTTGGAACTCTCTGGTAGCACACGAAACCTTTTGGGTCACCTGGTGCCAGAAAAGATCTGTATTCGAGGCGAGCCTCGATGAGCTAGGAGAGCTGCATCTGTCGTTTCAGGAGACGGAATCTGTACGCGACACGGAACACAGTGGACCGAAGAGTGAAGAACACCACACACAGTACTTGACATTTACTGTTAGTCAACGGTCCTTACTACGGGTGCTGCATGAAAACAAGTGGCATCAGTATAAGCTGGAATTGCAACAACGGCTAAGAGACCCAGATATGCTGTTACAGTTTACAGAATGAACTCTGGAGTGGTGCAATGCGGATCCAATGTTTCCTTTGTGGTGTTTAGCGATGAGGCACTGTTTTGTGTTCACGGTGTGAAGTCAATAAACAGAACTATCGTGATTCTGTTGCTAACATATCGTGAACATGGCAGAAAATCAGGTGGCGGGATCAAGGTCATGTCAGGGATGGGATACGGGGCACACGAATTGTGGGGACTGTGTTCATCCATGGCAACTTGAATGATGAACGATACGTGGATGTCCTTGTACTGCTGAATTTTGAAGACGATTTTCCTGCGTTTTCCAGCAAGATGGTGCACCCCCGCTCCAATTTCCGTGATGTTGAATCGGTCGGTGAGGGACAATAGAGTGAACCTCTGGTCAGTCTGATTTCTAGTTGTGGGATCCTCTGGAAGACACAGTGTATCATGAAAAAAAAATCAACGACCTACACCACATCCAGGAATTAATCCAGAATGTCCGAGCCGTCGTTGAATTCCCAGCCCCGATAGATAACGCAGGGTTCATGA